>VUQG01041285.1:0-12590 GCA_015106755.1 Etia nguti | reverse complement strand
CAGATGGCCCATCTGACCATCTGACCTCAGGAAATCACATGATAGGGTGGTGCCAGGTTTCACAATGAGCTCACCCGAAACCCTGGCTGATTGTGACCCACACCCGTTTTCACACCTTAGCTCATGGGATTAGGTAGAGGATCATCAGGGGGTCCTTTGTCCCTCTTTGGGGGGATACTCCCACTGGGTTTAAATCTGGGACTCTCCACCATTTGACCTTTAGAACTGAAGAAGCTTCTCGGATGAGAGGTGAAATGTCTTCAAGCAACTTAAAGAAGTCCAGACGCTTTTCTTTCCAAGCTCCTTAGACCACAGCAACAATTGTTTCTTCACCAACTGAAGAGGCGGGATCTGAGGTAACTGCTTCTCCCATGGTTCCATCTACACACACGTCACTCGCTGCTGCAGTGTTTCCGTCCCAGTAACCCTTTTTAAGAGAGCTAAGACACTGAAATTCTCGCTCTATAATCTATGTTCCTTGATGACACTATAAAACTCTCCTATTTGGTGAGTTATTCGACAAGAAAAGTCCCGGCATGGACAGAGGCCTTTTTCCTTTTTAATTCCATTGAATCGTATCCATATAATGACTTTTTTGTGAGTTTATGAAGACTTTATGCTTATCTGGTGTCTGGACGGAGTGGTGCTAAATCATTACTGAACCTAAGGAAATACACTACAAGGTGTGTTTTTTTAGTCATTAAATAAAAGGCTATTCTGTTCGATTCTATATAGAGAATACAGAGTTGGAGTTTATTTTGTCTTGCCTACTGATAAAAAATTGCTGCACCTGAAATTAACAGTAACTTTTCACCTCCTAACTCTCCTCTCTCTACAATAATAGAGAGAAAACACCACCAATCAAACGACCCCCTTTGGGCAAGCACTTAGCCAGAGTGGGAAGGAAAAACTTTTAACAGGAAGAAACCTCCAGCAGAACCAGGCTCAGTGAAGGGCAGTCATCTGCCGCAACTGGTTGGGGATGAGGGGAGGATCATATTTAAAACTGAAGCAATAATTAATTGTTGGACTTCTTCTTCTTCTAGCAATTGGATCCAATAGACATACTGATGGTTTAGAGTAGGGATGCACCTGGCAACTAATTTCCTAGTCGACTAAACAAGGAAACAAATTAGACTGACTCTTGAGCTATTAATCACATTTTTCAATAATGAATCATGCTGTGCGGCACCTCAGGTTGTGCAGATTGTGAACATTGCACACTATACTCCAAACAATGAATAAAATAGAATAAATCTCAATATTGTGTTTGCATTATGGATAATGCATGCTGTTCGAAAATTCATGGTACCCACTTTAATAAAAGTTAAAATCTAAAATATCAAAGTGATAGCCACCTCCTCCAGCTTATCAGAGGAAACACAGAGGCATTCCCAGGCCAGCCGACAGATATTTTCTCTCCAGTGTGTCCCAGGTCTACCCGGGCCTCCAACCGGTAGGACATCCCCAGTCGGAGCACTTTATCCAGGAGGCGCCCACCTCAGCTGGCTCCTTTCGATGTGGAGGAGTGGCTCTACTCTGGGTCCCGACTGACTGAACTCCTCACCCTATCGAGGAGGGTGAGCGGGCTCATTTCTGCAATTGTATTCATGATCTAATTTTTTCGCCTTTAAAAGAACTATCAATAATAGTGTTAACAAAAAAAGCAGGTCGAGATTCAGGGATTTATGGCGTTTCTCACTAATGATGCTCCATCTGGTGGCAGATGGCTGCATAACATTAGGACGCAACAATTTTTCAGAATGGGGTTTCAATTAAAATGTAAAAGAATTAGATTAAATGACTAGTAGGCCTGGTACTAACTAGTGACAACAGCAATGATTAGTTGAGTAGTCACACACATCCCTAGTTTGGAGGAAGGGATGACTGAAGTTAACTCAGAAGGATCAATTGGAGAGAAAGACTCTAAATAAATATCAATAGTACTGAAAGTACTTGCACACAATGATAAATCTGTGAGTTGGTTATGATTTTTGTCTAACTGTTAACATTTTATTTGTGAAGAAATTCACGAAGTCATTAAAGTTAAAGGAATACTCAGTTCAGCTGAGCTCTGAGGCTTTGTCAGCCTGGCTACAGTGCTAAAGAGAAACCATTATTGTAAAATTAAATGTTATTAAGAAATGATCAGAAAAAAGAGGGTTTTCAGGGAACAATATTAAATTTTCTATTAAAGACTTCTTGTGCCATAACAAGGTCCAGTCAAGGAACTATTTTATTTGGACTGAGTAGCAAATCAGATAAAAGGTAGGAGAAATCAGAGAGAAATGGCCAGGTGGACAATAGAGCAAAATAACAAAACAAAACATTTAAGTTTTCTGCTTAGTTTGGACAAAGCTAAGAGTTTATTAGAGTTTAACATTTAATAGGTTTTATTTTTTACATTGAGGTGGCTCAGAATTATTCTAGCCTCCATGCCAAATATCATTGGGCAAGATACTAACCCCAAGTTGCATATTGCTCCTTTTCATACATAACTATACCAACTGAGTGATGTGTCTTTTGCGCCATGTTTCCTATGCCCCATTCACCTTTCATTAAGGCCTCAGGCAGCACTGCATTAAAAACAGAGTATAACATAGGAGGTAGAAAAGTTTCTTAGAGATGCAGTTTCACCACTCTACAAAATACTGCAACTACAAATTGTGGAATACTTGAATGGACTGATAACATCCAAAGTGGGTGGCAGAATAACTGTTCTCAAAATGGTACATAATATCATCAAAAGATTCTGTAGAGAGGTCTGTGAGAAGCCATATGTAAACATGATCCTGAAACATTGCCGTCTTATTTTAAAGCTCATTTAAAAAGGACGTTGGCAACGTGCAAAAATATTCTGAGGTCATGTTAAGTGAAATGTGAAATTATTTTAGGAAAATATGGACATCCCATCCTCCAAACTAAAGAGAAGAGGGAATATGCACACTGTAAAATGTAGTTATAGATGTTTATTATTTTAACCCATTGTTCCATGTCAGTATTACAGTAGATTACTGAAGTTGTTGTTATAGCATGAAATTATATGTTTAAAATGTCTCAACTACACAAAAGATGTTAACTTGAAATTTAATGTCCAGCTCAATCCGCAACTTAAATCAACTTGACAATAAAGGTTTTTGCACACAGCAGTGCTCAAAACTGCTTGCATCATCACGTTCCCGTGACTGATTTTTAGGTGCGTCATGGAGAATTGGCGGTAATGACATGCTTAAGTTGCTCGAACATTTTATAATTGTCTTCATTCAAGTCTGCTTTCAAGGTGAGTAAAATCAGTTATAAGTATAAGAAAAGAGAGCTACGAAAGCTGGAATATGTGTTGGCATGATTTGTGTTTTTCCTCTGGACTGATGGCCAAATGAAGCTTTCTGAAGCATTGGAGCTTCTATTGAAAAAAGGTTAATTACTCAAAGTTTTTCAACACAGTCATCTTTGGTGACATCTGGTGGCCAAAAATATGAAGAGCAGCATGAATCTACAACTTACATTGAACTGCTTCATTATGATTGCCCACAGAGCTGAACTGACAGCTTCTGTTTGATATCATGTGACAGTTGTGCCTGATATCAGGCTGATGTGGTGCTTTGAACATGTATTTTTGGGGGGTGAAAAAATAATATTATGTCTATTTTAATAATAAATAATTTAGATGAATAAACCTTCCATGTGCAATGGTTTGTTCTCCTTTTGCTTGTGACTACTTGATGTTTTCAACTAATAAAAAAACCCAGAAAAAAATTATATATAACAATGTACAACACAACCTTATAATAGGGTTAGGAGTATGGTGAGGTGAAACGACTTCAAGAAACTTGAAGTCCAGACGCTTTTCTTTCCAAGCTCTTTAGACTACGATGACGTGGATGACTGAGAACCTTCACAGACATATTCCTCAGCATCTCATCATCTCTTGAAGAGGGCGGCAGTGATCTATATATATGGCTATAGTGATCTATAGCCCACAGAAGACACATTCACCAAGGGGATGAAAGTTGGTATTGTGATGGTGAAAGAAGGCGGCATCATTGATCTTTTGGTTGTCCTTGAAGAGGTAGTAATCCTTTCTGATCTGAAGAATGACCTGACTGCCACTGCCATGTTGATCAGTCTTTTTTGCCCCCAACATAAACTATCCAAAAGTGTACTTAAGTTCCTTTGAAGTCATTCAGAAGATTCTCATGAACATTGGAGGAAGGCATTGTTCCTCACTTGTGCATGGTCTGAGAAACAGATTATTGTGGAAACCATGTCGAATTCTATTCTACACAACTGCATGAGCACTGAAGACAAAGTTTCTTGATTACTGTAATTCTTAAATTCCTATTTTACTTTTTGTTTTTCCACAATACTTGCAAGTTCTCATGCTTCACTCTTGTATGTCACTAAATGCCTGGACTGTAGATTCCAGATTACACATTTACTCTTTTGTTCATGGTTTAAGAAACTTACTTCTGTGAAAAACAATGTAATGGCGGACTCTACAAGTGCTCATCTCATGCATGTCCATAAGTTCTTGTTTGTGTTTGGCTTCAGTCTGCCCAATTGCAAATCTTTTTGTATATCTCAGTGTTTCCAAGATGAAAATGTTTCAGAAGCATGCAAGCACTCGTTTTCAGAGCAGTTGGTTCTCTGCAATTTTGTTGAGGTTGCATATGAAGACAAATACCTGAGTTTGAGGTCTTTTATAGTTTATATTCACACACTGATGTTTAGTACAGTCTTTATGCTGTGAATTTTAATGCAGCAGTTTTAGCTCATCCTGTTGAAAGACTGAGCTCCTGCCATGGTGAAGGTTCTGTTGTCCAGCTGTCCACAGTTCACAAGAATCACTACTTCTCCTAGAGTATCAGTCACATTTTAATCAAACTTGCACAAATTGATTACCCAATCAATCTTCACCCAAACTGTGCTCAAACCCAAGTTCACGTTTATTTATTTACAGGCAGTATTATGTGAACTGTGATGGATTGTGATGTTTCTCACATGAGTAAGATAGACCAACAAATGTTGGATGTTCATGGGTAATAGTCATGTCCTTGTAACAAACTTTATGCGTGAAATGAACACTTAAATCTGTTTTCATTTTATTTTTTAAAATAAAATCTGAAGCATAAATAACTGAAAATCAATTTAAATTAATGTACAAATTTAAATCTAAGATCTGAGATCAATCTAACAGGTCTGCTGAGATAGATGTTGGAAGGCTTAAAGAATTACTTAAGCCATAGTCAGTGGAGTCCAGTGACCTTTATAACTAAAATGAAACACAGCTACCTTGAGAAGCGTGGGTAATTAACAAACCTTAATCAACTAAACTAAGACCAGAGTTTAATCAACAGATTGTGCTAATTAACCTTAAATAGATTCTCAAGTTACAAGAACTGTAAATGTATTTGAATCAACTAATACATCAAATTTAAACAACAGGTTATTTTAATTTAGATGAAATGGTTCTTCAAGTAAACATGACTATGAAAGTAGTTGAATTAACACACAAACCTAAGTCATCTAAACTAAAATACGAGTTTAGGCAGCATGTGATTTTTCATCAATATTACATTTGGTTGTAATGCAAGAACAAAGTTTATTTGTTGACTTTACGTAAAACTTTAAGTCAGCCCTTTACATCAGATTTTTATATTGAAACAAGTTACATTTTACAGTGCATGCTTTATGGATGTATGGTGTAAAGTATTACGAGTGATCAGTAAGATTAGAAAAGTACGATTATAAATGCCAGTCCAGACCTTTCATCAACTGAAAACATCTGCCGCTCAATGAAATGTAAAACCAAACAAGGCTCGGGACTGCTGAGCAGCTAGAATCTTATATCAGACAAGAATGGGACCTCGTTCCTATCCACAGCGGGACTCATGGCCCTGTCCCAACGTTTTAAGACATGTTACTGCCAACAAACTGAATATGTGATGCTCCTTTACGCTGGTTGCCAACCGCCGTTAAACAAACAGAAGAAGAAGAAGAAGAAGAATAAACTGAGTGTGTGTGTGTGTGTGTGTGTGCACTGCTGCGAAGTGTTTCTGCTCACTGTAGGACCGCGCCCAACGGTAACGTTTTACCATTCTGCGCATGCGTCACCACGCCATTTCCGGGTGCGACATGTAATATATATAGGTTGGTGTACTGCTCCAGAGAGTGGGTAGAATATACAAAACCAATGATTCCCATATGTCCAGTAGTATCCTTCACCTATGGTAAGTATCGACGAAATGTGAAAATCATGTTAAGGGCAACTTTAAAACTGTTGATGTGTCTACAGGCGTAAGAAAGGCAATAAAAACGGTTAATAAATAGTTCTTGGACCGCTCATTTGAGCTTGCTGCTAACGGTTAGCTTATCCTGTGTGTGTCCTTCGCAGTGCCTGGCCGGCTTGGTGAAGATGCCAAAATGGCTACCGGCAATTACTTTGGATTTACCCACGGCGCTGCCGCTCAGTACAGGTACGGGGATGCTGGATACCTGGCTGTTTTGGTTCCTGTGTACTGCGTAATGTTTCTGTGTTCGAACGATGGCTTGTTTTTATATGCTGTACATGTATATTAAGGCTTGCTAATTCCCACTGCTCCCGTTGTTCGCGCTGGGGGAGGGGGCTGTTGTTCCCTGTGCTGCGGTTGGATCTCCTCCGGAGTTCCGACTGAAAACTAAACTACGTAAATAAACGTGAAGGACTGCTGATCTATTACAGAGCAAGGCCGGTGTTGTGCCAAAAACTGATTGCTGGTATTTAAACTGCTATAAATAACTTGTTGGTCTATAATATGTGAAACATATGTCAAATGTATTCCTCATGAACGATATGAAGTCATCTTGAGCCACAAACAACATTCCTGTAACAAGGTAGAAGCCGCAATCAGTTTTTGGCAGTGACTTTTATATATCCTTTATTTATGCAGTTAAAAAAAATCTCGTTGACATTAAAAATGTCTTTTGTAAGAGTAAGCTGGCCAAGAGGACATCAGAAATTGTAACAAATATTACAATAGTCCTGTAAACATACTTTAAGTGGACAAAAAGGACCGGATTGGTTATAATGTAAGTGCAATAACACAGAGTTATAAAGATACTTGAAAAACAGGCAATTTAAAAAATTTATATATAACCCTTTGTAAACCCTGTTCATCGAAGTCTATTTACCAACATACGTAAAGATATTACACATAAATAACACACGGAAAAACTGGAAATCACTTTTTGGCACAACACCAGCCTCACTAACACATGGGAGACTTCATGGGGGTGTCGGACATCCAAACACAGGACAGTCCCCTTATGTGTGACATTATTAGACTTTATTATAAGGATGAACTGAATTAGTTATTTGGTAGGAAAATGTAACCCGGTTCCTGTAGTGTCACTGTACGACTGAACATTCGTTATCCAGTTATCCAGTCCACCGTGTGCGTGTTCTGACCACACTGCAGATCCGTGTCCACGATGCTCACAGGGCACAAGTTATGCTAAATTTAAATCTAAAAAAACCAAAACATACATACTTGGGAGTGCAGGATTGTCTGTTTTGGCCTACAGGTTATTACTATGATGATGTTGCTGTTAGTGCTGAGCCACACCTGCTCCCACAGGTGAGTGTGTGTGCTGGGTATGCAGTCAGTGTCAAAGCAAAGGGAACAGGGCTCGGCCCAAATTCAGCTGGCGTCAAGAACAGATTTAAAAACATTTTTTAAAAAGAGAACACTTTATGGCCTAAAATTTACAGTTTCAGTGTTCACCCCAAGCATAATGGTATGAACGCAATCACTAACTCAGTCCTCAGTCCACCTGCTAGTTTTGTATGAATTGGCTAATTTTAATCTACCATTATTTTAACAAAAAAAAAGGAGAGGGGGGAGGGGGGGTTGCATGCCAACAACCTCGCCCCTGTTCTAGTTAAGTGTTCATACACTTTTCTTTTACTTTTTTCTTATTCTTCAAACATAAAACCAAAGGAGCTCCGCTTGTTCTCCGAATGTCCCTGTAAAGTTGCAGGACTTTGGAAAAGTTGGAAAGTTTCTAAACTGGCTTTTCCTGTTCAAACTGTTAAAATGTCCCACATGACTGTTAAATGGTTTCTTTGATTGTACATTGTATTGTAGGCTTCGGGCATAATTTTTCTACCTTTGACATTTTAATTTTGCACACAAGATTTATGTTAAAATGGTGGTAGTGCAGCTGCTGGAGGTGGAAGCCATGGTCGGCAACATGACGTGAGCTGTTTGTCTGATTTATTGTTTTTGTTTATGGACAATAAAGGGGAGGACGTTTGGATCCAAACGAACCCATTAAACCATGCAAAGTAGTGAGAATGTTGTAGTATAGGGTAGAGCTAAACAGATATTCAGGCCCTGAAATGAACTATATCATTGACTATGTTTTACATTGTCCTGTTCTTACCTCAGATTGGATTTTCTTGCTCTCCTTAAGTATGACAAAGATTGTATAGGTGTCAACCATATAAACACCTAAATCACATTAACACAATGTAGCCATTTGAAGCACCAGTAGCAAGAAGGTTAGAGACCACCTTTCACCCTATGAGAACCAGGTGCTGGTTCTCATAGGGTGAAATCAAAGTGAATTAATGATTTGACAACCTAGTTCATTTCACTCAAATTTCATTGCAGCAACTCAGGATGATACTCAGTAGTTGTAATGCTGTGTTTTGAGAGATTCTTTTTTTTTTTTTCTCCCCCTTCCCAGTGTCGCCAAAGCGCTAGCTTATAGTGGTTCATGTGATTGTTGGGGTGTTCTGTCTTCTTTGTATTATTGTAGGGTCTTTACAGCAGGGGTGTCCAACTCCAGGCCTCGAGGGCCGGTGTCCTGCAGGTTTTAGATCTCACCCTGGGTCAACACACCTGAATCAAATGATTGGTTCATTACCAGGCCTCTGACTTCCATTTAGCCATTTAAATCAGCTGTGATGGATCAAGGACGCATCTAAAACCTGCAGGACACCGGCCCTCGAGGCCTGGAGTTGGACACCCCTGCCTTACAGTATAAAGCACCTTAAGACAACTGTTATTGTGATTTGGTGTTATATAAATAAAATTGTAATAAAGCAGCTCTCCTCTTGATAAATTCAAACTATTCCACAAAGTAAACCTGATGTCTGTGTTACAGCTGACCTGTACAGTGTACAGAAGAACACATTTACGTCAGATTCTGGCCTATCAGAGTACTGCAGTTGCACCTTAATTGTCATGTACATTTAAATAAATCAACAAAAAGAGTCTTTATATGCCATATAACGCAAGGTATTTATTAATAGTAGTCTATACTGCACGATTCAGATGATAATTTAAGGGAGCTGTGATTCCCATTAATTGGAGGATTTTGATACATTCAAAAGCACATTTTAAATTTAATCTGGGTGGCATCATCTCAGCAGGGTAAATGAATCTCCATATATGCTTTGGTAGTTAATATAGCTGTAAAGTATTGATGCATGCTTAATCATCCAGGTAAGGAAATCTCCAAAAGTTGATTCTGTTCATCTGGACGTAGCGTTTTCAGTGGGAGAAACGTTTCCTCACTCATCCAAGTGACTTCTTCAGTCTCAGCTGACTGCAGGTTTCCCCAACCTTATAAACAGTACATTTGCATAATGACTGAAACTTGCACCACTGGGGAAACAGTGGGCTGTGAGACCAGTTTGTTGATTTGGGATAGCTGTAAAGTTTTGGAGACACTGGAGTCTGAAAAAAGATCTTTTAACATACGCCGAGGCAATTTTCAGTTAGACTGTCTAGATAACCTTGATGTTTCTCTTTTTGTCTCCCAGCCAGCAGCCAGCGGCCGGGGTAGCATACACTCATCCAACCACAGTGGCCAGTTACACAGTTCATCAAGCACCAGTGGCAGCACACACTGTGGCAGCAGCTTATGCCCCTGCTGCAGCCACAGTTGCAGTAGCTAGGCCTGCACCTGTTGCCGTGGCAGCTGCTGCCACTGCTGCAGCTTATGGAGGATACCAGCCAACCCACGCGGCCACTGACTATGGCTACCCTCAACGGCAGCCTGAAGTCCCTCCACCACCCCCACCAGTCACCTCACAGAACTACCAGGTACTCCACAACATTTTTCTTTAGACTAACACAGATTACAGAACATCTCGTTTTTGTATTTGTGAGCACATTCTTTGGAGTCACTTTTAAATTCCATCATTTCTGAGGAATTTGGGGAGACTCCAGAGGGCTGCATTCATTATATTTGTTGGAGCTCAGGTGCCATAAATGCATTTGCAGAATTCCGTTAACTAGTTTCTAATTGGGCAATGCCAGCAGGAATTAAACGAATTACACACAAATTAATAAATTCTCTCCATAAATGCTTTAAATTAGTAAAATTAAATGCAATTCAGTGACTCTCAAAAGCTTAATAAATGAAATGATGGCATTTCAAAATGAGGATGGGAGAAAATCAATTGAATTACAGGACATGATTGGTTAGTTGGCAAGCAAGTCGGTCTGCTGCCATGAAGCTGCTGTGGATGCTTTGCTTGGGGATCTTCCCTACATATCCTCACTACAATACTTGATGCTGTCCTGTGAGAGAAACGTGTTGGAAGTGGCAATCCTCTCCCTGTGCACCGTCTCCAACTCCAGCTTTTAACTATGTAATGTCTTCAAACATTACAGTTAAAATCCCTGGGCGTTATTATCCATTATGTAGTGAACATTGTTCAGACGTATGCCCATTTAGAGATTTTGTTAATTTGCCATTAAGGCAGAAGTATAAATTTTATTTTATTTTCAAATGTATAAACATTTTTGTCCTTTGTTTTGTTCAGTTTTAAAATGTTATAATAAAGTTTTAGGTATCTTCATAATGAAATTATAGAAATTATGTTGGGATGTCACTGTGGAATTATTTTGAGTGAATTCCGAGGGGACCATTTTATTCTAAAACTATGGGGAAACGAAAGTGAATGTAAGGTAGCTATGTGGAGGTGTTGATGGCTGTTAGGATTCCCACTGGCGTGAAGTGCATTTATTAACCAGTTTATAAGGCTAGTTGTGCATTCCCACTGATAACAGGGTTAATATTGCATAAAATAGTGCTGATCCTGTAGATGCCTGCTCTGCTCATCTGTCCTTACCTTGAGTCTTTGCTAGCAGCCAGGGTGGAATGGTTCTTGCACCCAACCCTTGCTCAGGTTATTCACCATACTGGACACAATACAGCCACCGGTTCCTAGGGATAACGTTATTCCCCAACTAGTTGGTAGCAGTGCCTGGAGGGTTCTAGCTGTTGCTGGGTGAAATCGCTTCTCGTTAATCAGTAATACTGTAACACCTTCAATGTAAAAGATCGGCACTGTCACAAATGTTTTTCAGAAGGTGAAAATTCTCCATTTACGGTTTGTGTTGCCCTTTTTGAAGTTTACCTGCTGCTCGACTAGCATGAAAACTAAAAACTTGAGTTTCACTACAGCTCAGAGACTGTAGTGTTTCTCTCTTCCCTTCAAACTTGACCACAAGGAGTACGCTGGGCCCCAAAATGATTTGGTCATTAATAATCACAAAGTAATTACAGCAAGGTTTTTGTCAACTGCTTGGAGAATTACATGTTTTTCCAGGTGTCTGTAAGCCTGTGTGATGGGGCCTTCAGCACTAATTTTCCCAATCCCAATTATTGTCATGCATCTAAACTGGCATGTTTAGGACAAGTTGATGTCATGTGGTTCATGGTCACATATCTGCAAAATATTTGGAAAAATAAAACAAAGAAGTCTTCATTGGACTTTGTTAGTCCAGTGAACCACTCGTGCACCTGACTAAAACACCCATTCCACCGCACAGTTCTCTGTATTGCGGCTAACTACTGGAACCTCCCATTTCAAAGCAGCTACCAATAACGAAGAACCGCTTCCAAAGACAGAATGAAAGTGGGCAATTTAACCCGTTGTTGCTTTTAAACATAAAACTCTGCTGCAGCTAGGGGCAATGAGAAAAACAACCCTCGTAGACTGCTTTTTACTAGGGCTGGGTATCGTCACTGATTTCTAAAATCGATTCGATTCCGATTCACAAGGTCCCGAATCGTTTTGATCCGATTCGATTTGAATGGGGGAAATTTTGCCTCAGACAGTCAGAAATATTATAATTCTGATCACATTATCAGTACATATCCATATTTTTATATCTATAAAAAGAAAGCTGATACTTGTGAGACTTTATCAAAGGTGTGAGCATCACAGCAGATGTCTTTGTGTCAAAGTAACAAAGGATAAAACAGAAAAACATGAGCCTCTGACTAAGCATTTTGCATTTTGCATAATTTTAAAAAGTTTAAATTTGTTCAGTACGATGTTTATGTGAAGCAAAATGTGAAGCGCAGTTTGGATCTTCTTTTGCTGCTGGTTCAGTCAATATTGTTTGGAGAGAGATGAAACCTGCAGATTTAGAATCTAGCGCAAAAAACACGTAAGCGCAAAAAACACGTAAACGCAATGCGCGGACCCGCCGACGCTTCAAAATCAGTGAGCTGTCGGCTTTCAGCCCCGACCGCGTGTCCGCGTACGTGGCGTCGGGTGAGAAAGTCGACATCTCACTGATTCT
>VUQG01041283.1:81485-128523 GCA_015106755.1 Etia nguti | reverse complement strand
AAGAGTACTGACAGGGACTAGAAAGAGAGAGCATATTTCTCCTGTGTTGGCTTCCCTTCATTGGCTCCCTGTTAAATCCAAAATTGAATTCAAAATCCTGCTCCTCACATACAAGGTCTTAAATAATCAGACCCCATCTTATCTTAATGACCTTGTAGTACCATATCACCCCATTAGAGCACTTCACTCTCGCACTGCAGGCTTACTTGTTGTTCCTAGAGTATTTAAACGTAGAATGAGAGGCAGAGTTCTATGGAACCAGCTTCCAGTTTGGATTCAGGAGACAGACACTTTCTCTACTTTTAAGATTAGGCTTCAAACTTTCCTTTTTGATAAAGCATATAGTTAGGACTGGATCAGGTGAGCCTGAATCCTCCCTTAGTTATGCTGCAATAGTATTATTATTACTACTGTGTGTTATTACTATGTGTTATTACACCTCTCTGCAATTAATTATTAGTCATTATTAATCTCTGGCTCTCTTCCACAGCATCCACATTTGCCCCTTCCTGAGCCTGGTTGTGCTGGAGGTTTCTTCCTGTTAAAAGGGAGTTTTTCCTTTCTACTGTCACCAAGTGCTTTTTCATAGGGGATCATTTCACTGTTGGAGTTTCCTCTGTATTACTCTAGAGTCTTTACTTTACAATATAAAGCACTGAACTGTCACTGATATTTAGCAGAAACACAAGAGACTCAGTGTTGTAGCATTACAAGGGCCAGTCAGAGATTCAGATTGGGGACCATCCATTTATCTAGGCCGACTACAGACTGACAGCTGTCACCAGCTGGATGTCTGAACAAGTGAATCTGAGTTTACAATGACAGGAAGCTCCAGCTCTAGACAAACCTGAAGCACTGAGAAGTAAAGAGAGAAGAGGTGTTAGACATTAATTGGCTTTGACTTTAATTACTAATTAGTGGGTATTTATTTCTCTGTCTTATTTGCTATCTTAAATTTTTCACGCTTATATTAGGTGAGCTGTGATTTATTATTTTGTTGAGAAGCAATCGATGCATATAATTTCACTTCAAGCTCTGGTTCTTGATTGAAAGGATGCTTTGTAAATAACGATGAGAACCTTTCTTATTCTCTTTAATGAGCTCCAGGGTGAGAAATGCCAGCCAGCACAATGCCGACGATCTGACGGGGAGCAGGTGGAAATGGGCTGCTGTAATTAGTGGGGGAAGAGATTGGGGAAATGAAGGTGAGCTGGGGTGGAACCAGAGTGTGACCCTGGGAATGCTCTGGACAGCGGTCAGCGTATGCACGGCCACACAGCATGAAGCATTTGGTCTGTAGGGGGTGTTTTAGTTTGAAAAAGCTGACATGAGGTCCAACAACACTCGCTCCTGTGTCTGACTTCCCTTCTTCCCCTTGCAGGGAAAACCTGTGCAAACACAGGGAGAAAAAAACTGCCTGGGTTTTTAACCTGTGTGCCTTTTGCTGTGAGCCACCATGCTACTTCTGAGATGCACAGCAGGAATAACAAGCAGGAAGAACAACAGGCATGCCTTCACTCCCCACTCCCACCCTGCCGGTGGGATTGAGGCATGAGGAATTCTGCTGTATGGCTGGAGAACAGAGGAACAAATCCATTAACCTGAGGGATGTAAATCAGCTGACTAGAAGAGACAGAAAAAGAGCATTGTGTTTTTTTTCCCGTGAAGTCTCGCTTGAGTCGTATTTTGTCTTTTTATTTTTCTTTCCCTTATTTTTGTTCCTCACACTCATTTAGATCCTCAACTTCCTGCCTGTGTGTTTCCTGTAGGTTTGATTACCTCAATCAACCATCACTGACTCAGGAGTTCAGAGCTAAAACAAACAAGATATCACAGAAAAACATGGATGATTGTCCACAAGAAGGAAAGTTGTACGAGAGCAATGCTCAATTTAATATTTGATCAAATTTTATTTCAGCGGCATCGTGCCTGCAAATACAGTTTCCCAACATGACTTTAAACATATACCAAATAACTTTGCATATGTCATTACTCTGATAAATATCTTCATCATCTGTCTGTTATTGTTCTGGCAGTTTGTTTCTCTCTTTGCTTTCGGGTGGAGGCTTTAGGCATTCCTGCCCCTGATCCCACCAACACACCTGCAGGTGAACTCAGGTGAAACCTCCACTCTTCATCAGATTGTTTTCACCGTCGTGGGTGTAATCACCTGTATTTACCTGACCTCATTCTCTCATCTCTTCTCCCCAAAAAACAGAAAATCAAGAAGGACTGCAAGTTGCTTGGGTGGGCCTGTGTGAGACAGAGAGAGAGCCTTCATGAAGAGGTAAGGTACCAGGATGCAATGATACTCAAAAGTCAGATGACAGAAATGTGAGATCCACCTCTGTTTCAGAGTCACACAGAAACAGGCCTAAAATCCTAAAATCCCAGAGTCTAACCCAAGCATGCATGAACGAACACACACACACACACACACACACACACACACACACACACACACACACACACACACACACACACACACACACACACAAAAGAAAACAGACAAATAAACAAGCGGAGGGAATAATTACCTGCCAAGTGAAAAAAAAGGGACCATGGATTTAAAGTCAAAATAGACAGCAAAGCAGCGAGACAAACAGATTTCCGCTCTCGCACACGCATTAACACAATAAATTATGTGTCCCTTGTGAATTTATATTGCTCTCTATGAGTCATTAATGGGGGTCAGTAGGTCCCTAAATGCCCATTCCCATGTTGGCTGGTTTGTCATTAATGTATCACGGTCAGTGTCATAATGGAGTCTGCTTTACAATCGTGTGTGTGTGCGTGTTATAGTCTGGGATCATACTGATGAGGACGCTCAGGTCATGTCATCTGTAATCATTCTGGCAATTTGAGGTTTTGAGAAACACAGTTTACATTCCAAAGTAAAAAAATAAAAGTGCTTAATTTAAAAAAACAAAAAGAAAAAAACCCTGTTTAAATCTAGACGGGGAAAAAATTAATAAAGGAGTATTTGAATCTGTCTACCAGTTTATTCTTGAGAGCATAGGAAAGAGAATATTTGCACATTATATGCACATTATGATCAAATGATCTCAGTATGAAAGTACATGACATTAACTGATTTCACTGGTTTGTTACAGATAAGAAATATAATAGTAGTCAAAGAATATTAAAAAAAACAACGAGATAATTTCCATTTCAATTTAAGCTTATTTATTAAGCTTATAGCCAAATCACAACAGCCACCTTAAGGCACTTTAAGGTAAAGACCTTATAGTCTCATAGAGAAAACTCCAACAATAAGACTAACCGCTATGAGCAAGGGGATGTAAAAACTGCCTTTTAACACAAAAAAATCTTGAAATCTTGACACCTGTTGGGTGATTAGGGGAAAGTGTAAAGAAAACGGAAAGCCTAGAAACACAGGAAAGAACACACACAATGAGAGAGAAGATGTAATTTAATGATATGTGGAAGTGGTAGTAGTAGTTTAAGTTAAGTTTAGTTTAATTTTGGGGTTACTTTTATTTATGTATTTCCAGTGTCACTGAAAAATTTGGAAAAATAAATGACGAGGAAACACATGATTATGGTAAGCTACTGTTTTTCACCATGTTTCCTGATGCAGTAAATACAAGGAGTGATAAAGTTACATGAATATAATATTATGGAATAAGTACTGCAGGGATAGACTGTACATAAAGGATGGATGAAATCAACATGTTCCCAGCCGACTTAGGTGTGCTTTAGATGCATGTTGATGCATGTACAGGTTACTTCAAATTTCTGGGACAATGCAAAAAACATGAAGGATCATGTTTAAAAAAATAAATAAATCCCAGGTTAGGTTGGGAAATATACTCCTGGATCTAATGCAAGGTCATATCACCTTCGTCCTTCTCTTTCTTTTTCAGCATTTGGGGAAGTTTGCTTTACCCAGCTCTACCCTTTAGATAGCATTATATTATATGCACACTGCTTAATCCTCATTATAACGCCTTATCTTGTTCAGTGTAATGGCCAGATATATCAAACACATTTGGATAAAAAAGGGAGGCGGGAGCTAAAAAGGATTATGTGAAAGTTAAATAACTGAGACACTCTACACTGCAGCATCAACACTTTCTGTTAAAAAGTCAGCCTGAAACACCAAAAAGTAGTCTGGAGGCAAACACTTCAAAGCAGCAGTGTCAGCTTAATTAGCTAGCTAGCCAGAGCTGTTAAAACCTGCCAGAACCAGTTAGCCAGAACAAAAAGTCAGAATGCAAGGGGGCTTTTGTTTATCTGTTTAACATAATTTCACCACTCTGTCAAATAAATGTAAATATATGAAGTAAATTAGAACCTAACCTTGCATCTCCATATTTATCTTAAAGAAAGTTTTTCCTTTCTGTTTATTACGCTGTCTGTGCGTATGGCTGCGTATGCCCAGTAAATCTGTCTTTATGAATTCTAGAATCTGGGACTCCTTGAAAAGAAACATTATTTTCCTGTGGGCATGCCCTGTTTTTGCTGCAGTGCTGTAAACAGCCCCACAAGCTACTCTTACAATTAAACAAAACATTAATCAAATACTGGATTCATTTTTGATGGTGTTACTTTTTTCCGTACCTTCATTAAGTTCTTGATGACATATAAATGCCAAACAATACATTTGTTATCAATTAGAAAGTAAATGGAATAATTATTATAAAAAAGAGTGGCAGTAAGGACCACAGCAGTAATCCATGCTAAGTGGAGGATCTCTTGCAGCAGCAATATCTCACATGGCACCTGGTGCCTTGTGCACTAAACACTGTCTACAGTAATTCATATTAAGCTGAAATAAGTCTTGCAATAATCTGGATGCTGGCCAAAATTCAGTGCAGAGCAGACGTTATTGCCTTGTAGAATACATAAAAGTACACTAGAGACATTTTACCCTTGTAGGAAGCACATTAACACATCTCAAGCACTTAAACAGCACTAAATGTACCTTTAAGGCATTTAGGTGGCCTTGTTGTGAAGTGGGAGAAACCTGGAAAGGTTTAAACAATGAAATAGGCCTCCAAGCTGCTCGTGCAATTGAATCATGAAGTCTGGCAGCCACAGAAAACAGAGTCAAATGTGGAAATACAAAAACATTAAAATAGATGAAAGAAAATAGATTATGACCTTATCCAGATACAAAACTGTGAAGATGAGAGTCACTATATTAAACTACAATACAGTGAATCATTGTATGACCAATAGCCACTCTCATTTTTTGTCCATATTCATACAATGTTAATTTCTAGAATTCCAGGCCCGCACCCTGTCCATTTACTTTAACCAAGAATCCATTAAAATTTCCTTTAAAGGGTGTTATGATATGATGGTTCAGTGAGAAAGCAGAAAGATGCAGCATAGCATGGCGAACACTGTCATGGTGATAACAGCCTATTCTTGTATGATTTCCAGTGCTCTGAATCATGCATCATTCAGCTCAAACTTCTCTGAACCCAAAAAGAATCCAGCCGAAGAGTCTCAGCAAGGATTTGCAGGAACCAGGGCGAGAGCAACTGTCTCTCACGCTTTTGAAAAAAGCCTTAGGCTGTAAAGAAGCAGCAAGAGAAGTATACCTCTGAGAGTTCTGATGGCAAAGTGAACAGGGGAAAGAGCCAAGCCTTGCTCTGCTGTTATAAGTCCCGAACTGCATACACTGACGTACAAGCAGGGGAGAAATTGGCAGTGGGAATAAGGGCAACACAGTGTAAATTTGGAGCACAAAAGGCTTAAGGGGACACTCTGCATTCATCCCTGTGGCCCTGCACACACACATACAGTACAGTATGCATGGGGCTTAAGAGGTGGCTGTGGAGAATGGCTGGTGAGGAGATCAAAACAAAGCCCATGGGTGATGTTGGAGGGGAGCTCTGAGACTTGGGATGGAAGTCCGCTCCTCATCTTCTGGTCTTATCCACAGTGGGATGTGCACACGCTCACACATATATTCACTAAGAGCATAATGACCATAAGAAAAAGGGAGATAATACCCAAAAAGGCACACCAGTAGGAGAGAAAGCTGAAACTCACATGCATTCGTGCACACACACTTCCAGCGCAAGGCTTTAACTGGCTGATATTGCCAGGAGTTCCAAGGATAATCCTGTGAAACTGTGTTTGTGGGGAGAAACTTGCTTTCAGTGGCCAGGAGAAAACACCCTCCAAATGTTGAGTGAAGATGCCAATCAACTTCATACCACAGTCATAATCTGTGACCTGGTTTCTCAGTGTTGTCAGCCTCTTTGAGGGGTGAAAATAACAGCAAAACAGCTCCATCCAATTATTTTTGTTCCATGGCATTTCAACATTACTGCAAGCATGCCTGGTGTTTTCATAGTCACAGCTCAGAGCTACGATTGACCTGATCTGAACACCATATGTATATATAGTGTGGAACAAATAGTGTGAGTTGTATTTGCACAAGCCCTTAGTGCGATAAAGACCGCCAGAGTAGGTGCACTCTGCAGCAGGAAAATGTGGCAAAAAATGTAAAGAGAACCAAAAGGACAGAATTTATGGGAGTACAACTCCTATAAATTGTGTCACCCTGCGAGGAGCCAAGAACCACAACTGAGGTGACAAAGATAGAAATGGGAAATGCCATTTGATTTATGAATTCACATATGTTGTTAATTTTGCACAGGACAGACTCATCACTGCGTTTGCACATAAACAACTCACTCCCAAAGCTGTAAACTGGCGTAGAGGGACTGTTGAGGGAATGTGAAACAGATCTTTGCGGGAATGACAGTTTTAACAAAATTAACAAAACTATCAGCTTGAAGTCTGAAGATCTGTTTTGCAAGTCTCAGTGAGATAACAACAGAAGACGGTTTGTATTTGTGTTCAGACGTAAAGCTGATTTCACACATAAACTCCAGACAATGTCGGGAGAATCAGATCAGGACATTGTCTGAAACTGCTCTTCTTTACACACAAACACCACCACAAGTTCTTGCCAGTGGAAATATTTCATTTGTTTTAAGCGAGGATAATGCTTGGATGGACACAGGACAGAGGAGGCAAGACACTAGCTGGCTGCAGTCCTCACAAGCACTCTATCAGACATCAGACAGACTTTGTTTGGGAGCTGGCAGAGGCAAGGCCGCAAATGTCCAAGTCGACTGTATTGGATTAATCTAATATTCACCTCCACTGGGTAATGTCTAGAAAAGTTTAAAGCTGCAGTTCTGACTTTCTGTTATATAGCTTGACTTCAGCAGTGTCAGTACAATCAGCAGCAAAAAAGAAATTGTGATCATTTCAAGGGTAAAATTCATAATTTATGGGAAAAGAGCTCCTCTCAATGGCGTCATCACAGGAGGAGCCAAGAGCCACAACTGGGGTGACAAAACCTTCAGTATTGCAAATATTCATAACATCATTATGCTTCGACTCATCTGACTGCTCATCAGATGTTGGAACGGCATCTGAAACCTCCTTCCTCCGTGCCTTTTGGTATCAGAACAGGGGGAAATGAATCCAGCAATCATTCGTTTCTGAAACCAATCCAACGTTCACTTCATGAAATAATTAGCGGGGCGTGCAGAGGTTAGAAAACAACCAAGGTTTCTCTACTTTTTCACAGTTATCTCATGCAGCTCTGTATATTCCTACAATCAAAAATTGGTCAAATGTGTTAACTATTTGATTGATTATCACCATTAATGCTATTTCCTATTACAGTAGAGTTTATTTTTCTTTTGCTAACCTCATAACCCACTGGAATGCAGTTATCACTGGCTTCAGATGTGAGTAATACACTACGTATTCTTATATATCATCTAATGAATTTTAAAAATATTTTCATTTCAGTGTCACAAAACAATTTCCTCCCTAATCACTGCCTAAATAGAAAATTAGACCTTGTAACCACTATTTACTGCTGACATTAATGGAGCTTGTATTCTGTTTAGGAAGTAAGCCTTAATTATTGTGATTAGTGACACCTGTGGTTACCATATAGTGCCACAGTTTCACATCAACATGGCCGCTTTTAAAAATGTCTGTCATTTTGTCAACGTGTGTAAAAGTGCCATCACACAGTCTGTGCCAAACATGTCAAAACTGGCAGAGAAGCTGTTTGATCCCTCAGACCAAGAAGCAATAAAACAAGAGCAGCTTAAATGGAGGGACTTGGCTTCTTTTTGTTTGAACTGTCATGTAGTCTTCGCCCCAAAACCTGTTTCATGTCTTTGCAGTGATCAAAAATGTGAGAGGAAGAGGTCATAAGAATAGTTTGCTGAAAGTCTCTCCTTCCTCCCAGGCATCTGCCACAGGGGACAGAAGTGAAAACACGCATGTGTGAAAGCTGTCACGTATTTGTTAATATGCTGACAGGTTTTTCATCCATCTACACTGAAGGGGTTGTGATCTGGTCTTTCCTGTCCCTGTGAAAATGTACAATAACATCTTGCTTTAGTTAAGTTCTATCTTTTTTTAATCCTTTGTCTGGGTTTATTTTATATCATCTTTCACTGTGTATTTATTTTGCAGAGGCCTTGCCCCAGTGTTGCTCTCAATGTTGCTTCACCAAATTTCCAGGATAACATCAACATAGAAAATTGATGAAGCTGTCATCAATGATTAAGTATCAAAGGGATTCATGACTGTTTACTTTTTACTCCCCTCTCTAAGTGCCAGTCATTCAACTGAGGAGAGAAGAAGTGTGAAAAAAGATGAAAAAAGGGGTTGGTGAACATTTAGAGACAGATTTCTTTTTAAAGAAATAAAAAAATATATAGCAAATTTGCACCCAGCTTGAAATTTCATTTATAAATTTCAGTATACATGGGTCTGTGAGGTTCCACTTTGGCACACTGCTGTGCAGTGTTCTGATCTAGGCTAATATCAGGATGATAGCACCACATTCCAGTGATAATGTGATCTGTTAAGTAAAGGAGTGAAATACTGGTCTAAATAACCAAAGATGAGCCTTTTTTACTGTAATAAATCTGGAAACAGGAGTATGAATGAATAAAGTCCAAGGAATAAAAAAAACAAACAGCAACCCGACATTATATAAGGAAAACACAAGGCTATTTACAGAAAAGAGACATGGAAAAATACAACAGATGCCATGACAAAGACTAAGGGGAAGCTGGGACTTTTTATACACAGACGGCTGATCAGAAGGGCAAACAAGATTGTGGTGAGACATGGGTGCAAGCAATCATACACAAACGATGATAATGAGGAAAATCATGAGACAACAGACAGGAAGTGGAAGAAATAAGTAAAAAAGACAAATTATGAGACAAGAGACTCACATTAATATGAACACAGATGAACGCAGGTATTCAAAACTACTACTAGAAGAGCAAATCATAAAAATATCTCCAAAACTACATGATAACTGCACAGCAACCACAAGTCAATAACGCAATAAGGCTAGACAACATGCTAACAATTATGTAGTAAAGACTAAAATCATAGAAATAACAATATCACTAGGAATCAGAGTCACTATTAGAATAACAAAGAGTAAAGGAATCCGAAACTCAACCTACCAGGACAAATTGTCCTGGGCACGATATTAAACCAGAGGCTTCAGCTCTGGTTTGGTAATTTCAGAGCTCTGGAGAAAATAGAGTAGTCCCTTAATTGCCACTGTTCCCAGTTCTCCCTCTGGCCCAGAATGAGGGCTTCACCTATGGTTTAAATAGTCAGCCTGTCAGCAACCCATTTGGTGGCAGCCCTGCCAACTGGGATTGGGTAGACAAGGCTTGTTAACCTTGGTGGGTAGCTCATCTAAAAATGAGGGAAAATGCTACTTTCAAACCTCTGATACATTGTGGCCATACTCATACGTGGGAAAGACCTCAGGAGTCCATCACTACAGAAGAAATCTGGAGTAGGAGTCCCAAACGCTGCTTGAGGCCCCATACATCAACGATCTGGAAAGTGTATTGGATTTCATCTTTCTAATAGACTATTTCAGCAACTTTGGAGACAGAGTGCACACTACATGGGTGAGCTTGTCCTCCATATCCACCAAGCACTATGTTATGTTTTGCTTGGGGATCAAATCGTTATTTCACTAACATGAATTTTTGTTCATTTCTTTGTAAGTGAGAAAACTTCAACATTCAGCAGGGGATCAAATTATTATTTCCACAAAACCTACCCAGGCTTTGTGCACTGGAGAGGTCACTCCAGTGTCAGTATGCAGTGTCGTCACAACATCAGCAGTCTGACAGTGATGACAAATAGCCCTAAGTGTAGCTGAGACTGATGTGTATGCCATTTGTTCAAGTACTCAATCAAACATCAAACTGTTGGATACATTAAAAAGGATTATTGCCTCTAGATAAAACATGGGGACTGAAGTGATAATAACTCCTATGGGAAACATTGGCACGTGATTTTTATAGATCAGTGGCAATGAAAGATGGAAAGGGAGTCACCAAAGTCAAAATATTTCATCATACTGACACCATAAACATATGAGTCAAACTTTGTAATGCTGGATAGGTGAAAAATTGACTCCAGGTGCTGCTAGATAGAAAAAAATATATATATTCTGGGGATGCTGTTGTTGCAAATCTCTGACGGACTTACAGATCAGCTCATGCCATTGTATAGCCATGATGCAGAAGGTGGCAATTATGTTGAAATGCAGTCCACAAGTAATGACATGGAGCCACATTTGGAAAGACCTCCTGTCGAAGACTGCAGTCATTCATTCATTCATCTTACACAGTGGTCATTCATCCAGGAAAGATATGGCTGTTGATAGCTGCTGTTGGATGAGATTGCCTGGACTTGTCAGTCACAAGAGTAAAAAGAAACATGTTGTTTTGTGAGTGCGATTACTCTTCTCTTTTAGCAGCCATACCCTAAAAAACAAGAACATCCAGCTGAGATCACAAAGGGATTTGTAAGCAGACTTTGAGCAACCAGTCATCCCCACTGGGTCAGAACATCTTGTTAAGAAAAAGGAGTTTCATGATTCAAGTTATTCTATGGCTTCAGCAAAGATCAAGAGTGCCTTAATAGCATTTCAGCGGTCTCACATGTTTGAAAAGAAAACTGTCTGAACTCGTGACACCTGGCAACTGTTGTCTAAGGAGATTGTCTGGTTTGTCTGACTCAGACATCCACATTAGGCTTTATAAGACTGAAAAAGTGAAAGACTTGTCATGATAATCATTTTACTCGGTCTCTGTCTCACTGAGCCTTTCACTTTATCTAAGTTACAACTTGAAAAGAACAGCCTTGATGTTGAGATGGACAGCCACAAACTATCTAAATATCTTTGGCACAGAAAGGTTATTTTGGATATAATTCAGCTTGTTTGTAATAGAGCCAAAATAAAATATGTGGCATGCCAGCAATATCATCTTTGGCTTGGATGAAGAATTGATCATTATTATGTTGAGGGCTAAATTCTTTTAAGTTGATATTAGTGCAAATATGTCCTCAGTAGATCATATTTGGATGGAATTAGAGGCAGAGGAGCCTTCGTGACCATTTTGTGAACTGCACTGAAACTGTGTTAGGAAGAGACAAGGAGTTCAACGGCTCTGAGTATTGAAACAGCAGCATGAGTGAGAAAAATATTACAGTACGTGGGAAGGATGCTTGTGTGCTTGTGTAACATCTTTGGCTCTGACACAGTCGAGAGGAGTCAGCCTCGGACTGAGGAATGGGTTATGCTGAAACACGCCCACAAGACTGCAATTACTTTAGTGTACAGGGAGGAGTGGAAAGGTCATCGGAAGTTATTTTCTCCAAGATATGATGTAAAAGGGAGATGAATTCAAGTACAGAAGCAGGTAATGCAGAAAGATATTGCAGGGATAGCTGTAGATCTGCAAATAAAAGGAACATTTATTGCTCAGATTTATCGTGCAAATGAAGGAGAGAATGGCGTGTTTGAAAGCAAAATGATTGTCTCCACATAAAGATTTATGGTTGGTTTCAAACGATTATGCACATAATTTTATCATTACATATCTTTTTAAGCATTTTTTTCTGTCATAAGGAGACTCCCCATTTTCCAAAATGTGTTCCCGGGAGAAATATACAAAAAACAGTCGTCTTAAAATACAGACCTGCGTAAGCAGTTCCCCTCTACCAGATGATCCACCTCCCTTGTCTTCACACCTTACAGCCTCTCGGTGATATCAGCTCAGCATGTGCGAATGCAGATGTAGCCGTGTGTGGTGGTGGCAGTCGTCACAAACTGCAGTTCTGATATCAGAAAAGGGATATTTTACTAACCACAGATGTGGCCACTTAAAGCAGTCGCTCTGCTCCCAAGAGGAAGGCTTTTTCAATAAGCAAAATCCAACATAAGTACTGCAGCTCTAAGAAATGTGAGAAGAAGCAGGCTAAGCAATTTAAAGCAGGTGTGGGCAAAACATTTCAAAACAAACTTTCCATCGCATGATAAATAACATTTTTAATCCTACTCTTCTTATAGAGATGCAGTCCCAAGTGTTTCAGTTATAGCCTCGCTTGCAAAGGGGCAACAACATTTTACATTTCAAGTGATATAGAACAGATGTCTATTTTATGTTCCAGCTATTGGTTCATTTGAAAACCATCATCAGAACAGAGAGACCACAGATATCAGATGTCCAGGCTGATTCCCTAGTTGCATGAGTGCTCTTGAATACTGCAACAAGTCTGGCTTGCTGAGTTCTTTTCCTCTTGCCATGCTGGTCATCAAAGGTCCCTTTCTAATTCAGATTTTCAGACATGTTCCCAAATCAGTTTGAATCTAATGCATGAAGGATAAGACCCACAGTCCTTGCCTGTAAACATACGTGGAAAGTTCTGAAGCCTATATGGGTAGCAGCTGAATGTTCCCATTCTTCAACTACACGACCCAGTATGAAGAACAGTGAGAAATGTTTTCAAAAAGAGTGGAACTGCAAAAGAAATACATTTTGTTTTACAGACTCATACAGATAAAACCTCATATGAACATCTGACTTAAGGTGGTTTCTATGTGTTTCCTTCAAATCTTATTTTGAAAGCACTTCAGGGATTAATCCTTTAATGGTAAGCATGACGCTAAGGAACCAGCTGGCACACCCAGTATTTGATAGCTGTTATTTGATTGTGATGCTTTCACATCTGCACTCTCTGGCGGTGATGTCACTGAGTATTGTTTGTTGGTTTGGGGTTTCTTCTTCACAGCTCAAAGAAATTTTTTCTGTCATCAGCTGCAGTTGCTTTATGTGGGCGATCTGCCCACATAAAGCAACCAGCTGTGTCTTTTTTCTTTCAAACCTTTCACGTCGCGCTCCTTGATATAGATTTTCTGCACTAAGGTTCTTTTCTGTTTTCTCTTTTTCTCAATGAACTGTTTTTCTTTCAGCTCTCCAGTCTCCATTTTAATGTGTGTATTTTTATTTTATTTTTTGCCTTTAATCGCAACAAATGAGGAGATGACTAAAGTGAAGTCTGGACACCAACTGGCCTTTTATGTGTGAAGGAAAGGAGATGTGGTTAATGGGGTATAAGTCTGTACTTAATTAACCTCTGCACGCTTGAAAGTGGAGAAAATTGACACAACATACACATTTCTGTGGAATGGTAAAATGCATAACCCTCCTTTTGTTTAATCCTTTATTTAAATTAATGGTAAAAACACCAAATGTCCCCTGCTGTTAAAACACTTTTGAAAGATGGTACTTATGTGCCACCGAAGGATTAAGGTAGCATCATGGTGTCTTATATTTTTGGCTGGCTGCTGAGTGGCTGTGTGTGGTGTGTGTGTGTGTGTAATGTCTGCCACTGTCAAAGCTCCGTACAATCCATCAGCTCACAGCTGTGACTGCCTGTTGGTTGGTCAAGGTCGCTTCTCTGCTACAAACACACATACACAGACTGTCCTTGCATATAGACGTTCATGATATATATAGAGAGATCATGTCTGTGTTATAACTGCACCTCAGTGAGTCCTAACTTTGGGAAAGACATATTTTGAGATTTTAAAATTCTGTGTGACTTTTTTCTCTACCTTATGTTTATAAAGCATTTTCTTTTTGAGGTTTGGAGCATGTTTAATGTCTTTTTCTGAATGCTTCCTCAGTATGTAATTAAACTGTGACTGTCCATCAGCCAATCAGCGCCCACAGCCCCGCCTCTTGAAATGGCTGAGCCTAGTCTGAAGATTACCACAGTCTGAACAAATTGATTCCTTGTCATAATGTCTGTCCAATTAATTTACCTTTTGCAGCTGAGGCTTTGTGCCGAGCTTGGCTAATTGCTGCCGCCTCAGTCAAAGTCATCACAAACACAGAACCAGAGAAGAACGGGCCATCTGCACAGTCTGTTCAAGCAGTGACGCAGTTAGTGAAATACAAAATAAAACCCAACAGGTCCACGGTATAGACGAACCACTATCTCTTTATTGAAGCTACAAGCACCAATTTAGCCCATGTGAAAGTAAGGTTTGGACATTTCAATTTAAAACATTTGAATGTTAGAAGTGCAGAGTTAAAGAGTAACTGGATAAATTGAAAGCAAATTGTTGTCATCTTTACAAGGTACAAGTGATTTAATTGAGTTTGATAATTCTAAATTGTTATAATTTTCAGTTTTACAGAAGCTGGTAATAACAACATTAGCTAATTTTGTTTCCAGCAAAGCTCAGACACGAGTAATATGAGATGTTCCACCGTGTACGGGTTTACCTTTGTCACTACCTATGTTGATGCTGTGAGGTCCTTGAAGGTGGGGGTGGGGTGGAGGGGGTGCATCTCTATGTTTAATTCAATTCAGTGTTGGTGATAATTGCACAGATTACCTGAAGCCATAATCACATGATGCGTGACGATAGGAAGGTAAAACTCAGGCCATCTGGTCTGCCTGGGTGTGGCTGAGATAAAGCACACACCCACCCACACACACACACACTCACACACACACACACACACACACATACTGTATGTATACATGCCAGCAGGCAACACATGCAGGCAATGCAGTAACAGTCACATGTAGGAAAATTTCCAGTTATTCCAGTAATGAATTATACCATGATTTTAACTCAATACACTATAAAACAAGTCCAAACATATGAAGAAAGTATGTATTCTTCTTTCCTTCTTAGGTTATTCAAGAAAATGTATCCAAGTCTTGACTTTACTATAGAATAAAGATGTGGGTCAATTTTACGCTATCCTAACAAAGTATGTTTCATCAGCATACATTTAAATTGATTGTTTTCATTTTTTCTCTCCATTTTTATGCTTCTCTCTTCAATTATTTTACCACAGCAAGGAAGCAACTCTTAAAGACATTTTATTTTCCATTAAGAGAGCTTGATATGTGACAAAATATACCTTTATGTATGTGGATTATCAGAGACTTTAGCCTACAACTATTAGAAGTCAAAACTCTCAAATATACCAAAACAAGCAAACATATTAAACAAATCACAGACATGCAGTAACATATTTATATTATTCATAAGCATCCATAGACTGTATCTATCCTTGCATCACCTTTTAAGCCCTCCACACTCAGTGATATTTCTATCTATTGTTTCTTCCTATCTCCTCACCTCCCCCCATCATTATTGCATCATCTTTCTTGCTCCACCCTAATATCACATCCTTACAACTCACTCCTGTTCCTCCTCCCTCCTATCAGCTCAGTCACCAACCTGCCACTTATTCCTCAGAGCAATAGGACACAGCTGCTGGGTATCTGTAACCTCAATACACATGCACACGCATGTGATTGTCCCCTTCTGCCTCTCTGGGCTGTAATCAGTGGTGTCTCAGCTGCAGGTATGACCATCTCTTCTCTGAGGACTGCAAAGATCAGTTTACCCTCCCGGGGAATGACAGTGTGTGTGTGTTTGTGTATGTACTAGAATTTTCAAACATTTGGGGAGAAATTTAGGGTTTAAACCAATTGCCCTGTCTAATTAGTGACAAATCTGGTGTCCCCAACTACTTTTTACTGCAGCTGGATTCAGTGTTAGCTAAAACAATATGGATTATCTGAGCATTTCATTATGAAAACCTTTTAAAACAATGCACAGTGATGTTTGTTTGGCTCCACATCAGACTGACCCACTGACTCATGAAACTCTGTGGCAGTTAATAAATTCACCATATCTCATAACTCCATCAGCCAAACTCAGCATGATTGATGATTATTTTGTGGGGTATTCTGCTGTTCACTGAGCTGGTTATATATTAAGATTTCCATTCACGTGTGATCAGAAATCCTGTAATTCAAAGTTAAAAACAAACGAGTAAAATATGAATCACAATTTAAACACAAGCAGTAAATGCTTACAATGAAAAACAAAATGAAACAATGAGTTGAAATATGCTGAAGTACTGAACTGCAAAGTTTTGTCAACCATGATTATAGCGATTAACAACTAATAATAATAATTCTTTCAAAAAGGCCACTCATTTAATGAATGTTTGATATTCTGGGGAAGAAAGTGACCTTTTTTACTCCATTCATGCATTATTATTGTGCATTTTATGGAGTAGTTAGGTCAATGTGTCAGTGTAATGCTCATAGAAGGAGATTTAAAACAGGATGCATATCTGAGAGACAGCTTTTGAAGAAATTCATTAATGAGAGTGTGTGTGTGTGTGTAAAGTACATGCACAAGCTACTGTGTGTTTGTCAGCCTATCCATATTATACGTGCATGAATGCACACATGTGAGTGCCTGTGTAAGTTCTCCTGATCCCTGAAGGTCAGCGGTGAGGTGATTATACTTCAGCTACATCCAGGTCTGGAGCACAAATGGCTGAACTTCCACATTGATTTCCTGTCACTCCAGATGGAAATTCGTACTGTATGCCAGATTGGACTCCACAGCCCCACCTCAACCTCTCTTTCTTGCTCTCACACACACACACGCACACAAACACACATGCAGACTAATCATCCTCAAACTGATGAATCATTTCAAAGTTGGCGGTTAAAAGGTGAAGGATCGGGCTGTGTTTGTGACAGGTTGCTGATGGTTTTTGTGGATGGGTGGAAATGTATTCTCTTGGATCTGGATGAACTGTCAAATGAGGTTATAGGAAAAGGTTTCATCTGGAATTTTAATTCTCAAATTTTAAACGTCTGACATGTTATTGAAATTCAAATGACCACCTCCCCAGTATTTCTCAATTTACCACATGAATATGAATGGAGCAATAGCCTCCATCTGATTCTTCCTCAATATGCATGAGAGCAGAAGACTTGATGAATTGCTAAAATCTGTGTACTGATCTCTATTTGAGATTATTGGACCAAGAAACCAATTGTTCTATAATGAGAACCATTTACGCTTGCTCCGAATGGACTTTTAATGTTATTTGGTTTCCATACTGACCTGGCCTTCTTATATGAGAGGTCAGGGGTCGTACATTTTGTGAAGGGAGCATCCGTCACACTTGACATTTTGTATTGACCTCTGTAGAGAGCGCACTGAGGAAGCTGTGAGGGCGGGGATGCTGCTGACAGTTCATCAGCAAAGGTGCAATGAATGGAAACGCACATAAACACAAGAAGACACACATGCATACACGCACACACGCTTTCCAGTTTCAAACCACACGTCCTCCATCCCACACGTGTTTTAAAAGCTTTTCATTTCAAACAGTGATTGTGGGCTTTAAACATAATTTGTGAATGGGGACCACCATTACGCGTTGTTCATTGCTGTGCTAACAGCCCTGCTCCCGGTGACATGTCAGGGCTGAGTAAGTGGAGCCACATAAGTGATGAAGTGGCGCAGGATGAAATCAATGCCTAATTTTTATGCAAAAAGCTTTGCTGCAAATGAAAATCATCATTTGGCATCATGCCATGTAATGAATTTCAACTCGCCATATTTGACCCGCAGTCTATAATTTTATTTTTTCTTCATTTTTTCGATTATTTTAGACTCTAAATCTCAGCAACTTGGATTTGAAAACCATTTTCTTTAGAACATAAAATCAGTGGTGGATGCTGTATTTAATGCGAAACTGCAGGGTACTTTTTACTGGTGTGACTGGGTGAGGTCACCTGAGAGCTGGAGTCTTATGGTGGCTGCAGGACACATCTGTGATGTGTGCAGGTGCATCTAAGGTTGTGGTTTGCAAATTGCTTTCTAACACTTTGAGGAATAAGGAAAATAATATACTAAGATTTTTTAAACATGCAGTGAGCATACAAGTAATGAGATGCATAAATGCATTAGTGGAAATTAACATTTCTTCAAATGTTGAAATTTTTATATATTGCTGGGTAAATGTAACATTAAAATCAGGCATCTCATTAAAATGCTGCTCGTATGTTATTGCATCAGCAATCAGAGATGAGAGAAGGTATTCAATCAGAAACACCTCTTCTGAAAACCCTAAGTAGGTGTTGGTGTGCAAACTCATAATTTAAAAACCCTCTTGCAATACAAAGTTATAACAGTTGGCAGATTATATATAAATATGCCCTTATATTTGCTTACGGCTACAGGGCAGGAGGAAGGACTGGGCTTTATAATATTCTAGGTATAAACAGTTAGTAGTACAGTATGAAGTATAATGTTTATCACCAGGAGTAATTCTAGTAGAGTATGGATTTTAGTTATACATGCCAGTAATTATACTGAGCTATAATAATAGTACAACACAATGAGTTCCCTGTTAAATACATATTTTTGAGCATACCAATTTCAAATGAGTGATAGTGTGAACCTTTTTACTTATAATGTATTTTTTTCTTATTTTAATTGTGACCACAGTATCTGATTACCTTCCCCACCACTTAATTTAACTGCAAATTTGAACTATTGTGTCTTTGTGCTGCAGTGGTAATGGTTTCCCCCTCAAAAAAAAAAAGAAGTTTAACGCTGGAATAATGTTGATTGGAGTATTTGTGTCTTTGCAGGGAGGGTTAGATGGACATGACCAGTGCATTAGTGCAAGAGCTTTCCTCTCACAAACACCCACCCACACACACACACACACACACACACACACACACACACACACACACACACACACACACTTTCATAATTGATGTGGGAGAGGGGACTCCCTAAGGGTCATCTCCTCTCTCTTCATCCCTCCCAATTTCCCCAGCTGTTCTTGGCTGTCTCCCACTCACTTTCGCCTCTCCTTCTTCCTCGTCTTTACATTTTCAACCCTTCATCCCCTGCCTTTCATCTTGTCCATCCATTTACATGCCTACTGGCTCTCAGGCATTTAATGCACTGACAGAGCTAGGGGTTACCTGTTTGAATCCAGAAAACCACTCATAGCAACATGCTTTTCTTTTTCACCTCCTCGCTGCTTGCTCCTCTCCCTTGGTGTCTCTGCACCTAGTGCATATATGTATCTCCAAATAAATTCACCCTCCCCCTGAGGCATGCATTCACATAAAACCCTCAGTTTGCAATTTACTTGTGGATAGACGCTCACACATATAAGCACCTTGTATTCTCTGACTATCTCTCGCTCTCTCGCTCTCTCCTCAGGGGCTTTTATCCACCATACCTGGGTCCCTATCCAGATGTTAAGTGTCTTGCTGGTTGGTGGAGATAGGAGTAAGGAGAAGTGAGGCACAAGGAAACACACAAAAACACACACTGGATATAGATATCCATGGTATGGCAGGGACCACCAGCACCTCACACACATACGTTTACAGACACAGACTAAGACATTAGTTTAGATCTTGCTGAAATCTTTATATATATATATATATATATATATATATATATATAAAAATTACAAATGGTGCATCTCAATTTATCAGACGTGACAGTCATACTTTCTTCAGCAGTAATTGTGGCACTACGAGTTGATGTTGCATTAAATTTCTTTTTATTGGATTTATTATCGTGGTTGCTGAAATGGAACATGTTTTATTGCGGAAGTGAAAAAAAATACACACCTCATAAAATCACTCCAACTGAGTGAGAAGATCTGTTACATTCAAACACACAAAAATCTTATTCTGCCATCCTTGTGCAGAAGCTCATCAAAAATACTGTGATAAATGGAACACAGACGTGTGAAAGAGTTTGGGAAAGTGTAGGAGGCTCAACTTGTTCAACAATTGAAAGTGAACTTAAATGAATTAAAATGCAATTAGATGCCTCCCTTAATTTTCCAAAGTCTATTTCATTTTGTCCTCTTCACTTTTATGTTTAGAGTTTGATTTTGTCTGTCTAAATTAATGACCTCGCTGTTGTTCTGCTGCTGATTTATGCTGGAAAAAGGTTGATAACAACCGAGTTGCAGCATGCTTGGAAAAAAAGAAAAAGCAAAGAAAAACACAAGGCACAGTTGATCTTATTGCTCAAGGTTGCTGAGCCTGTGTGTACAACCTAAAAGGAAGACCTGCGAACACTGTTCAAGGCTGGGAACAGGTTTTATTTTGAGATGCTTGTAGGGACGTCAGATGTCAATTATTTCGCGTGCACAGCCATTTTGCATAATTTGTTTTGTGCTTAATTGATTTAAATGTTTCAAAAATAAAGCAAACCACAATAAGCACCCATTTTATCCTTTAAATGACAATGCTTGGGTGGGTTATGGGTCACACCATAGCCTGAGGAGACTGTCTGGAGACTCTGTCTGGTTAGGGTGCCTCGCAGGCAGCCCCAGAGCCCAAGAAGGGTCCCTGCTCCCTGGGGACCATATCACCATCCTCCAATCACTAAACCAGCAGATGGTGGAGCACTGATTGATACGAACTCCCCACTGAAATGGTCTATAAAAACAAGTGATATAAGTGAAAACACGGCCACACCGAGGAGCAACAATGAATAAAACATAGGGCTGTGACTCCTATTTGACTCCTTTCTGTTGACATTTTTTCTGTTAAAAAAAAAAGAAAAAGGAAAAAAAAGACAAGCTCTTCAACACAAGAGTCAGGGGAGATTGTGTAAATTTACATGCAGTAGATATACTGAAATGATTTTATGTGGCAGGAGAAACTGACGATTATGAGACATCTCCGCTTTAATACTAGATAGCAGGAGAGGGAGTAACAGGGAAAATGGGCACAGGGAGATGTGAAACAATGTCTTTGAGTTGGTATCAAACCTGCAAAGCCCAAGAACTCACGTACACAGAAAACACAAGGTTTGCTCTGTCAAAACACGGGAAAACAATCACTTTCACTTGAACTGGAATTTTAAAAATGTAATAATATTATAATAAAGCTCTATGCTGTAATGACAGAGGCAAGTTTAAACTTCATCTCTCCTCTAGTTCCTAATAGGCCAAAGTTTTTGATGATAATCTACTGCAGCAACAACAACTTAGTTTCTATTAACTTTGAAGAATGTAAACTTTGTCCTTATAGTCCTCTGGAATAAATTAACATCAGAGTTTGCGAAACAGCTAACAGGATAACTCGTGCTTGTAGTGTTCGAGCGTGTTCAAGAGATTAGGTGTGCTGCTGGAAAATTACTAACACATTTACTGAATGGAATTTTAAATATCAATGTAGTCTTTGTTTCAGTACGAGTTTGCAGCATTTGTAGCTAAAGTAAGGGTGAAAATAATAACATGGTGTTTAATTGCTTCAATAACTGATGTTCAAAACATAATCGAGCATATTTGTATTTAAACAGTTTAACTTTGCAGGGTGACACCCACAGTACTTCATCAAAAACAGCTGAGAAAAGAGGGTTAAATCTGCAAATGCACATCAGCGCATCAGCCTGCGTTCCCAATGGGTTTCACACATGGGTCCTGCACATGCTGCATATTAGCTGATGGATCACACGATTACAGGAGTTCACGCCGGTTGAATGGGTGGTAATCATGCATGTTGCAAAGTGTTTTTCACCACTGTATTGGTTGCAGGGCCCACATCTGCTAAGCCTGAGAGAACAAATAGCTCCATCTGAAATATTCGATCAGACACGCATGCTTACAAACACACACACACACACACACACACAGAGTTATGTTTACTCCGCAGAGACAAGCTCATTTACAACAAATGTGTAGCAGCTTTTACCATCTCTCACATAGTTCATGATCATCTAAATATTGTGAAGTCTGTGGAGAGGTTCATGGCACGGTAGCGCTGATTGATGGGGTGAAGCTCCGAGAGTCCTTCCTGCTCATATTGGATTAACACAAACACACTCAAAAATAGAGCTTCCCAAACCACTGAAATGGTCCTTTCACATGTGATAAATCAGAAACAACAAATATGCAAAGAAAGGGGTGATTTGATTATAGCTGACACCAGTAAGTGTTTTTTTGATACAATAACAGAGGCCAAATCTGCTTGATATAATTTAGTTTAACTGGCCATTTATCTTCCTCAGTTTACCGCCAGTTACTAAAAAGGTCTCTGTCCCTCCATTGCAGCTGCCATGCACCCAATTAATTTATATTTCAGAGGTTGACGAAACCTTCAGCAAGGTAGTGTTTGTGTTTCCCCATTTTGAGAATCAACCCTACCTGCAGGCTTATACTGAGATGAAAACTGTTGCACTTGTTTTAACCCGAGACCACTCTGTGAAAGATGGCTAAGGGGGTTCAAGCTGAAGGTTAATGAAGAAGAGGGAAGAATGAATGTGTTAGAAATGCACACACACACTTCTTTCTTTGTGAGGACACTCTTTGACGCATTGTGTTTCTTAACTCCATAAAGGATACGTATACAGAAAAAGACTAGCCTTTCTGCTGTGAAATTTGCATGGTAGGGTTAAAACTTAGCATAAACAACATGAAAGCATGGATCCATCCTGCCATATATGAACAGTTCGGGCTGGTGATAGTGGTGTAGAAAAATATCTTCTTTACCTCCTTTGATTTTCTCATTAGTAGCCCCCTTTTATTGGGTGACTGTGGCTCAGGAGGTAGAGTGGGTTGTCTAATATTACTTATTTTACTTAGATGTAGGAGTCATCAATGCAGACTATGGGTGACTGTGGCAATGTGCTAAGAACCAAAGCAATCACAAGGAGGTTTTTTTAGTGCCATAACCTTGTGACAGACAGCAACTATCAGAAACCAGTTATGCTTCCTTTAAAGAAGAGGCTTGGTCTCCAGCCTACATGCTGAAGTGTGTGAATGTTAGCACTTAGGCATAGGAAAAAGTGTGTGTGTGTCAATGTGTCAGTGTAATGCTCATAGAAGGAGATTTAAAACAGGATGCATATCTGAGAGACAGCTTTTGAAGAAATTCATTAATGTGTGTGTGTGTGTGTGTGTGTGTGTGTGTGTGTGTGTGTGTGTGTGTGTGTGTGTGTTCCAGTCCATTTACTATTAAGTATCAACTGAGTATTGTATAAATGCTGCATCATAGTATCATAGTCCATCGTAGTCCTTTATGACACAGCAAAATGATAATTCATTAACCTAATTTTAACCAAGTAAAGTTTAATCCTTAAACACTCTTTGAAGGAGCGACACAAAGTAAGGACCTGCTAGAGATCACTTTTCTCATTTTACCTGAGAACTGAAAGTGCTTGACACTACACCCAACATTCAGACCCTGTTTAGCTTCTAAGTCACAGCTGCTCTGTGTCCTCGCTCAGGAGGTCTATAGGGGTAAATACTCTGACGCAGACACAGACAGCTGCAGACAGAGGGAGTAATCATTCCTGCTTTATTTTATTCAAGACATGTGTACAGAGCATCGTGCCCACCATGTGATTTTTTTAAAACATGGAAACAAGTAGACCCTTGTGCACTCACAGGCAGCGATACTCTAACACCTATCCAAAAATCCAACTGGTCCTCACAAAGATAGGTACGGGCTCACACACACTTTGAGGGGGAAGAGTGAATGTGGAGGATTGCTCTCATTTGTCAAAGACCTATTTTTGTTCCCATCATTTTTACAGTTTTAGGACTATCCAAATGCCAAAATCCAGATGGGAGAAGGGCTGAGTTGATCAAAATGTAAAAACTCTCATCTGAGTCACCTTGAGTTATTACTCTGTGGTCACAGATTTAAGCTTTACAAGCATTAGCAAATCATTTTGTGGATCTTTGTGCCCTGTGGCAACATTCAGCATAAGCTACCCTACAAAGAAGACTGCAGGTCACTACTTAAAGCGACAAAAGTCATCCAACTGTTCAGCATTGTTTTTGCAGAAATAGATCGTCAGAGATTCATAAATGAAAGATAATAGCACAAAGATAGCATTCTTTATCTTACTCAGCTCAGTGAGCTCCATGCAGCATGGCTCCTGCTTAGTGGTGTTGTCAGTCTCATTAGAACACACTGCTTTGCAAGTGCTTGGAAAACACATATCTTTGCTACAGATGGGGACTTTACACATAAATAGGAGAGCTCTGAAAAATAGAGGCAGACAGAGTAAGAGACAGAAGGCATAAGCGCAACGATCCATACAATCTTTCTGAATCCCATGATGTTAATAAAGCACTTACAGGTATTTAGTTGAGCCGAGAGCACAGAATATCCTCCACATACTCTCATTTACACACACACAGCATAATCCATGCTGTTGGCACTGGAGTCTTGGAGCAGTTGCCGTGCTGCACACACTGAAACATCATCTGGCTACTGAGAAAAGCCTGTCAGCTATCACACATTTGGACAGACGTGTACAATCCTGAATTTGCACATCCACATACAAGTACAGTCACACACTCTCGAAATGTCACAAGCACCCACATCACGCAATAAATTATGAAGTAAGCTGTGCAGATTGAATGTAGGTGATCTTCTCTTTTCTCTTAGAAAGGAACACTTGAGCTGCACAGCAATGAATACGACCTCATAAATTCTTCACTAAAACTCTATCAATAAACAAACAGAACAATAAATAAACCACTAAGTTTAGTTGCAGCAAGACAACAGACTGGCAGGCAGGCAGGCAAAGAAAGGCACGGAGTGTCCCATTTGTCTGTTAGCTTTTTGTGCCTGTTTGAGATATTCTGCACAACAATGCACGCAGTAATAAACTTGAGACATTGCTGATTATAGATGGGGTGCAGGGATTTAGAGAGTGATTTACAGGAGAAAACATCCGGGAAGGCAAGCTGGAAGGAGACAAAGGCAGTCTGGAGGACAGTGGATGCCTGTATGCTAAATCATATGGAGAAATGTGCAGCACCAATAGGATTTTCTCAGAGGAGTCCAAGGTAGTGGGATTTGGGCAACAGGATTAGCTGCTGTGTAATAATGTGGATGTGATGGGGGCAGCATGCTCAGAAGGTTCAGCCCATGTGGTGTGTGTGTGTGTATGGAGCGAGGGGTTGAAGAGAGCAGTCAAAGGGATTAGGATGGTCCTGAGAATGAAATGTTCTTCTCCGTCTTCCTTTCCCAGTTAACAGATTTGATGTATCCATCCCAATTTTAGGGCGTAATGTAACAAGAATGAGGCTGGCTTGGTTTGCTGGTTTGGGGCCGTTCTCATCTCTCTCTCTCTCTCTCTCATATAGCCTACACATGCACACTGCCACAAACAAGACCAGCCCAAACACAGGACTAAGCCTCCCAGTACAAAAAGTATTAATTTTAGAGTGAAAATAAAAATAATCCCCAAAATAATCCCCAGTGTTTTCTGATTCTCCACATCACAACAGGTAAAACTCTGAGGTGAACACAAGAAACAGTTATCACACGTTAAAAATAAGAAATGATAAAATACTTTTCAGATGCAGTTGTCAAGAAAAACATTTCCAAACAATTCCTTTTGATCCCTGAGAGCAGATTTTTCTAATTTGGGCATTTTTTCAACAACTAAAAAAAAAATCATCACATTTTTGAATTCTGTTACTTGGAGTAACCACCATGGAAATTCACACTCGAGAAGAAGACAGAGTAAACAAAAGATGACACCTTTATTGGTGGATGAGAAGTTCAGCAATCAAAAGAAACAAAGTCCATGAACAAAGTAACCTACATGGAGGAGAAATTCTGGGAAACACACCAAGAGGTTATACAGACATTGTAACAAATGACAAAGGGAATACGGCACTATTTTTACACACAGACACACTAAAGGGAATAGGAAACACCTGGGTAACAAGCCACAGATGAAAACAATCATAACAACAAGACACAATCAAAACTCAAGGGCACAGATACAGACAAAAAGAGGGGAGGGGGATGAAACAGATATTCTGATAATATCTGTGTCATGAGGCTTATTGTAAAAATGCGTTTTTCCAACATAAACAAGAAAACTTAGGCCTCAGTCACATAGACCTAGACCCCCTGGCAACCTCTAGGCGCTAGGGAGTTGGTGAGTGGTTTCTGGTACTAGTTGCTGTCTGTCTTGAGTTGAAATCTAAAATAATCCTTGTGATTGCTTTGGTTACTTACAGATTGCCACGGTTGTCGGTAATTTGCATGAAAGATGTCAACTTCTGTGCCAACACGTGCCAAATACTCTGAGCTGCAATGAAATTGCATCTTTTGACTCTGAAGGCAATGGTCCCCTTTTCTGGGTTGCATTGGACTTTTATAGCTTCACTACCTTTCTGTTTGCAGACATTTGGTAGTTGGCATCATCCATGAAAATGACTGGCAACTGTGGCAACCTGCTCGAGACCAAGACAACTGTAATTAGGTTTTCACTGCACTACCAGGTATTTCACACTAGTGACTGCCAGCAACCACTTGCCAACCAGTTGCCAACCAGTTGGGGAATATAGACTTTTCCCTAGCAAAGCCCTTCTCTGTGAGGTTGAAAGAGTGGCAAAAAAAGAAAAAGAAAAAATATCTGGACTTTTCTCAGTAGGAACCTAATATTTAAAAAAACAAACAAACAAACAAAAAAAATTGCTCTGTCAATCCCATCTGAATCCATTATCACCATAGCTGTTATTGTTCCTGCTGTTGTTTTTTCCAGTGTTCCTACTCAAAAACTGTTCACATCTGATAAATGTTTAGCCAGTCTGAGGACTGCTTTGTTAGAAAACAAATAAAATAGAAAGACATGAGATTATTGACATTCTGTAAACCACTCACCAGGGCTATATTATCTGCTGACACATAGTAAAGCTAAATATCTGAAGTACTGGATTGTGGGGAGGCATTTTAACTAAGAAGACATGAAAAACAATGTTTAAATCATGCCGATTTGGAAACTAAATAAGTGGAGTATTCGTTAAAGACATCCTGTTTTCCACCACAGTAGGAGGAATGTCCTGACCAATGTCTAAATCCCAGTTGAACAGAAAAATAACTGAAACTGTGGAAGAAATGCACCACGTACAAACTTTTCCTTGTCAGCTATAAGTGCACTTAAGTGCAATTAAAGAATGATCTTTTTTCTGCTAAGTACACCTTTTAAAACAGAGACACTCAAAAAATGACAATTTAAATGCATTGATTATATAACTAAATACATCGTGTCATTTTTAGACAGTCAAGCCTGTTGCACAAATCATCATGAGAAAAAGCAAAAACATTTACCTGGTGAAAATGCAGGAGCTTCCTTATTTTTTCAGTGTAACAGATGCTGATAGCATTATCTGCTGTGAAGCATGTATTGTCTACAGTTTCTGTCCAGATCAGACGATAATCACCATCGGAAAACACAAACTATGAGTCAAGGTCAGACTGAAATTTGCTGAGACTAATCAGGTGGTTGTGACATGTCTACCTCTTGACCTTTGCATGTTATTACATTCCTCTCTGCAATCCCATATCTTTTTCTCAACTGAAAACCAACTAATAGAAAGAATTTCAGAGGAATCATGTCCTAAAATATCATCCGACTTTCTGCCTATCTTTTCATATTTCTGTTTACTATTGCTGTGCTTTGAACCACATATATTAAAATAAGTAGATGGAAGTGATATTGCTGTATTTTCACCTCAAGATACCTGCAGATAAACAAATACAGGCACAAGGAAAATGAATCTAGATGAATGGAAGAAATAAAAGAAAGTCAGTTTGCATTACTGTGGTCTACACAATACTAACATGGTTGTCCCAGGATCCACTCTGCCTTTGTTCTTGTCTGTGCTTCATTTAATATCACTGCTAGAAAAAAACAGAAACAACAATAACAACAAAAAAAACAACAAAGGGCCTTTTTTTTTCAGTTTGGGAGCTCAGTATTGCAGCCCTCCGTACTACAGATCCAGACTGACAGGTAAGGATGTGAATTGTCCCCCTTTGTTGCTTACAGTACTCTGACCTCTGATGTGTCATCTCATATCTGAAATAGGCTGACTTCAATAGCTGTACATAGCTTTCTGCTGTCTGAGTTAACAAGCTCAACTCTCTCTCTTTCTCTCAAATATTTGTATCTTATCATCAATGTAAGTGCATTTTTTAAAATTGCGTCTCAAAACCTCTATTTTTGTTTTTTCGGGCAGTACACTGCAAAAGTCTTGACCCAACCCTCATTTATATTTATTTTGTTTCCAAGGAGCCAGACCAGACTTAATTGTAATTTTTGAAAGTGGTCTTGAGCAATAGTTCTCCAAACCACTTTTTCATTCATTCATCATTCATGTTCATTTTCAGTCCAGTCCTTAAAAAAATATTAGGGGACTGGATAAGTGGAGGACAAAAGATCAACAGTATCTGAAAGTATTGTCCTTAAGAAATAGGAAAAATTCAGCAAAGACCTGACACGGGACCTGAGAGTTGCATCTAGCCCTTCAGTTGATCCATGTGCTGTTCACTAAAGCTCAGTCAAAAAAGGATCAATCGTGAAGCCCGGAGAACTATCCCTGAAGACTACTTAAAGAAATGATGAGAAAGCTTGCATAAGAAGGTTCAGGTTGCGTTAAAGAACAAAGGTGGTCATACCAAATATCGACTTTCAAGTTAATTAGAATTATAAAAACTTTGTTTTTGCCTTATATACATAATTTCCCTGTATGTTTGCACGTTTCAATAAAGTGCTGAACCTGCTTCTGATTTTTCTTGCAAAATATAAAAAAATGAGGAGTGCTTGAGTATTTTGGCACAGTATTGTGGAAAAATTAGTCCATTAGACTACCTATTTTACTGTCCAGTTGTGATTGCTTGTGATTTAGAAGTTGTCCAAATGAGAGATATTTATTAAAAATTATTTCTAGGCTTTTTTTTTTTCTTTCACTAATGCCCTACCCATGTTGGAATCCAAAATACACCCTCATTTCTCTCTAGCCCCAAACCCAAAGGTATTCAATTATATTCATAAACAGCAGGAGAATGTAAAATACCTGAGAGTCTTGAAACATATTTTACTTTTTTTTCCTCAATGCATGAACTTACAGAGGCAATCGATAATCAAAAGCATTGTTATTCTGCTTCCAGTCAATTAAGTGAAAAATATACCCTTCTTTTCAGGTCTAGAATGTTCAAGACAAGCTGTAAACAGAGCTATTTATCTTGGTATGTTTTTATTTAGTTTGGTCCTTATTAACTCTTAGAATGGTAAAGCTTAGAAAGTCATCATATGTATGTATGTATGATTTGTACTTTTTTCCTTGTGCTTGCTAGGCATTAAAGCGTAACCACCAGATATTCTGTCTTGATTCCTTTTATTCTTTGTGACTTTGTTGGTTTATTAAAGTCCAGAAATATTTCATTCCTCATAGTTTAAGAGTTAACAGTAAAGTAAAAGATTCATCATGACAGCATCTAATCAGACTTGGCAGGTTCTACTGGAAGAGAAGTAATCACTTGACTGAAAATTTAATTTCCTATCCATAACTTCAGGAAACTCTGTGTTGAATTGGCTGGATTGGTTTCTAACACACCATGTTCACTGAACTAGGGAGCAGAACTTCCCCATCAGGTCCAAATGCAAGACCAGCTACAGCTACAAAATACCCAGAAGGATGTAACAGTCAGTCATCCCTCTGTCCTACTTTCCCTGTTTTCATATTCCTCCTCCTTCTCCTCCTCCTCTCACATCTTCCCACTCTCTAACTCCATCCCTCCATTTTACTCCTCCAATGCAAGAAAATAGCATCACTGGTCTGATTGCTCTAAAGTGGCATCAATAAAAATAAAAACACCACTTTGTGGATGTATCTGGGAAAATTCAGCAGAATGCTGAAGGTTGTTCTGGCTGGCTTGGATCATTGGATATTAAATTACAGTTGCCCTTCGTGGGAGAAAATTTGGGTAGCAATTCTCTGGTTCTCACTTCATATGTGCAGTAGCTAAATATTAGAAATGAAATAAATTATAAACACACACAAAGGGTAACTAAAGAGTAGATGAGCGAGATATTGATAAATATTGATAAATATTGATAAATCTCAAACTGAACAAGCTTCAAAAAACACACAAGTTAATTTCTTAACTATGTTCTTTTCTTTTCTGTGTCCAAAGAAAAAGTGCTGAAAAACCAAGAAAGGATATCGGTATAGAGGCCTGCAGTGTATTAAACTGGTAACTACACATGTAGTATTTAAAACTGCAACTTACCACTGCAATTCATTCATACAGATTTTTTTTTTTTTTTTTTTTACAAATGTTAAAGCTTCTTTTAAGATGTGCACACATCACTGTAATTCTCTGCCCTGATGTTTTTTAAAGACACACAGGCTACACAACAAAGCCCATTTCAGTCTGCAAAATAGTCAGGAAATTGTATTTATTTATTCATGTTTTTTCAAATAAATCATAATACTTCCAAATCCAAAGAACAATAAAGTCTGCATATTGAGGCAAGATTTTCAGTCAGAGGCAGAAGTCATTCATTTAATAGACTTGACTTTAAATCCCAGCAGCAATCTTATAATACCAATAATAGCAAGCTTTGGCTGTGTTTACTCTCTTTTTCACTTGATGTTTGGTTGGGTTGATTAGATTTTGGCACCAAAACTGTCTGGTTAGATTAAGAACTAGATCATGTTCTGAGTTGAAATAAAACTTCTACCAATCAATTTGTTAGGGGCAGCTTGCTGGTATGGTGTTGGCCCCACTTTTGCCTTCAAACTGCTTCATGGCAAAGATTCAACAAGGTGTTGGAAACATTCCTCAGAGATTTTGGTCCATATTGACATGATAGCATCAAAGTAGCTGCAGATTCTAAATTGGTACTGAGGGGCTCAAAGTGTGCCAAGAAAATATCCCCCACACAATTACATCACCAGCAGCCTGAACCATTAATGCAAGGCTGGATGGATCCATGCTTTCATGCTGTTTCTTGCCAAATTTTCATCATTGCAGCAGAAATCAATACTCAACAGACCAGACAATGTTTTTTACATTTTTTGTTGCCCAATTTTTGGGAGCCAGTGAGAGCTGTGGCCTCAGTTTCCAGTTCTTAGCTGACAGGAGTGGCACCGCATGAGGTCTTCTGCTGCCTGAGCCCATCTGCTTCAAGGTTCGACATGCTGTTTGTTGTAACGAGTGGTTATTTGATACTCTTACTGTTGCTTTCCTCTCAGCTTGGAGTCTGGCCATTCTCCTCTGACCTTTGGCACCAGTAAAGCATTTTTTTTCACTGTGAACTGCCCCCTTAGTGGATATTTTCTCTTTTTTAAACCATTCTCTATAGACCCCAGAGACGGTTGTGTGGGAAAAATCCCAGTAGATTGGCAGTTTCCGAAATGCTCAAACCAGCCACCCTGACACCAACAAACATCTCATGTTCAAAGTCACGTAAATCACCTTTCTTCCCCATTCTGATGCTCAGTTTGAACTTCAGCGGGCCATCTTGGCCATATCTACACGACTACTACTACAACGTATGTATAACTATCTTCCCACAAATTGTATAGGGAACAAAATGTAACCCGTCCGTTCCAGAAAAACATAACCAGCCAAAATCATGTCTGGTTTATCAATGTATTTGTAGGACACAGGATTCAAGATTTTAATGATGAATAAAGTAATTCTTTTTCAATTATGCTTTAACTGTGCTGGGACTAGGCGATAGTCAGTATAGCAGAAATACATAGAAAGACATACGAAAGGACAGAGATGCAGACAGACAGACACAGAGAAAGACAGCATGGCAGACCAATAGAGGCAAGGTCAGCAGGTGCAGAAGACAGGAAGAAACACAGAGAGTAAAGGACATTGACAGACGTATAAGACAGAGAAAGACGAAAGGCAGGAAGAGAGGAGGATGGTGAGCTCCCCTGGCTGTGAGCCTGCCATGTGTAGAGGCATGCTGCACCATCTGTGTTGAGACTGTTTACGTAACACACCGCTGCCGCAGAAACCCTGCAGATGCACACCCCATACCACCTTGCCTAGGACATCACAGGGCAGGGCGGTGCCATGCTTCACTTCCCAGAGCAATGAAAACAACAACAAAAAACATCCACAGCAAAATCTAATGAAAACAAAAATAAAAGTCAGGATATACATCAGACAACAAACACACGAGAAAAGGGGATATAAAGTTTTACATTAAAACACATGTTTTTTTTTTTAAATTTCAAGAAAGCACTGGCAATAAAGTCAGAGCCAACAACAGTCAAGAGGGAAAGAAATAGTACAATAAAAATGAAAGAACTCGGCAGCCTGATACTGCCAACACTCGTCACCCTGTAACAAAACATGACCCTAAACAGCAATGACAGCCATTGACTGTTGTCTGTCATTAGACCCAGAATCACAGCTGTAAACAATGACCCAAGATACAACCACCACATTATCTGCTGAAGCTACGCATTGAGAACAAAGAGAATCAAGAGAGTGAAAGAAAGAACAAGACAGAAAGAACAAACAACAGAAGTGATGTCACACATATTGACAGAGAGGGCAAGACAAGGCAAGACGTGAGTTTTGTGAGAAGGGAGCCTAACAAGTGTGAGAGAACTAGGGAGGGCAAGTGGGGTAAAAGTAGACCATGAAAAAATCGCCAGGGAGGCAGGGAGAGTCTAGTGCGTGTTGACAGTGCTGTCGTGTCTTGGCAGTGCCAGTTAGACTCCGGAGACGTCTTCAGCAGACATCGCCGCTCAGAACGTGAGCTTTTTGTGTGGAACCAAACAAATGTCCACAGGGAGGTGTTGGTAATTGTGGTGGCCTCTTAAATGTTAGACTTGTTTTGCCATCAAGCAAAATGTTAAAATTTTCACTTCATTTTCATTCAGTTTTATTTATATAGCAACAATTCAAGACAATAGTTGCCTCAAGATGTTTTATTTATTTAGTAGGCTAGAACCCTTACTTAGTCACTTAGTACTTAGTGACAGTGGGAAGGAAAAACTCTATTTTGACAGGAAGAACCAACAAGGACAAGGGTCAAGAAGGGGCAGCCATCTGTCATTACTGGTTGAAGGTGAGGGGAAAGTAAAGAAAGTAGAGGGAGACAGGGCAAAAGAGACATTATAGAGTTAAATAATTACTAATGCTGTTTAAAACCTCTAAACGCAGTAGTGGTGTATAAACACATTAAGAATGAAGAATGATGAGTGAAGGAGAAATGCTCAGTCCAGTGGGAAAGCCCCTCCCACAAGAAGCGTACACTTATTTCAGCAGGCTTCATGGTCACCTGATCGTGAACTTAGTTTTATTAAAAAGGAAAGTTTGAAGTCTGATCTTGTGAGTAGAGAGTGTCTTCCAAAACCAAACTGGAGGCAGGTTCCACAGCAGAGGGGCCTAATAGCTGAAGGCTCATACTGTTTTTAGTTTTTCAGCATCATTTCGAGACAGGATGTTTCTAATTTTAGACTGCACTAGGAGGCACAAGAATGTAATCCTACATATTTGTTTAATGAATCCGTTGAAGGACATATCCTGGTCAAAACTACAGATCCCTTAGCTAAGTAATGCTGTGCAGTGGAGCGAGGAGTGCTCAGACCTCCGCATAGGAGAAACCAAAAAGCCACCCCATAAACACATGGTACAACATAGACGAGCCTCCTCGACAAGACGAGACTCCGCTGTACATCTGCATCTAAAGGATAAAGGTCACTCAAGAAAGACTGTTTAAAAGAGGAGCAAAAGAGGCCATGCAAATCCACTGTGGACAACCATCTTTGAAAAGAGGGGGCGGTTTATGACATCAACTGTCTACCATATACAATGCGGTTTTGAGATTAGAACTGAAGAAGCTTCTTGGATGAGAGGTGTCTTCAAGAAACTTAAAGAAGTCCAGTCGCTTTCTTTCTAAGCTCTTTACACTACCATGACCTGGATGACTGAAAACCTACACAGACATATACACAACGAAACTGTTTGGATGATTATATTTAACCTAGCGCGCTAGCATTTGTGGCAATTGAGCATAGTGTTAGATTAGATAGGCCACCAAGCTAATCCTTCAAATCTGGTACATGAGCTGGTAACAGTGCATTTTAGTTCATGCCCTTCTGTTCATTATTTTAACAAATCTAATGTGGCATCTCTTATTTAAGTTCCCTTAGCCTGACTGCAGTTGGTGCTGATTCTGCAAGCAGCTTTGCAAGCCACCTCCAATTCCAGCTTTTCCTCTAGACATTGCGTCTGATTTAATCAATGTCATGTCTGTTCTGTTCTGCTGTGGTGGCTGATCTCCTCCCTTCACATACCAGCAAGGCAGGCAGGGAGTTCCCAGAATGGAGTATTTACTAAACGAATTACTATAGATGAAAATAAATACCTACTTTTGACTAAAAAAAAAAAAAGATTTTAGCAATATCTGCATTAACACAACATCAGCTAATTGCATTATTTTGTGGAGCTTGAGGTTTTGTTAGAAAAAGAAAGCACAGAAGAAAGAGCATCGAAGTCTGCGTTAGCTAATCAGTCCTGGATTCATTGTGCACAGTTTTTATTTGTGGATATAAATTAAACAGTGTTTACTGTCATGAAATTAAAATGATGGGTGTTATAAGAAATAAGAAATAAGTCATTTTAGCCCATTGGTAAGTGGTTGTAAGTATTCTGATTCTGATTTTGATATGATAAAGACATAAAAAGCGATGTAGAAAAGACTCTTCAGCGTCTACGATATACTTGTATACCAAGTTTGACTGCCCAACTGATGCGTAGGACTTAAGAGAAGCAACTGTGTTCTAGAGTCTGATATCTTTATCCTAAAATCCTTCCCTGATTCTATTACATTTTTCTTACTCATTACTGTTGTTAGGGGCAAAATGGCTGAAAACCTTGGCTTTTCTTTCATCTTCTCTACACGGATCATCACCTGTAATACATAAAACCCTTTAGTAGGACTGAGTTGTTAATCACTCTGTGAGCAGCCTTCTGTTTCTTGTTTTGCCCTAACACTTATTTCTGTTTTCTGTTTGATTATGTCAGTCAGCTCCTTTTTCTGGTCCATGAACCTGACTTCCTGTTTTTCCCACCACTGTGATTTACATTCCCTGTCCTATTGTGTGTCTCCAATGTTTTTCCCTTGTCGTATTTGTTTCCCTGATATTGATCCCCCACCTGTGTACTAATCCCTACTTGCCCACTAAAGACTTGCTCTGCCTTGTCCTGTTTTGCAGTCTTCTGGTTGTTAGACAACCACCAGAGTTAACTAGCTAAGATAAGCTTTCACAAGTGAAACATGAAAAGCTGCTTCTCTGTGTATGTTGATAGGATACAAAAGGTTATTTGGTTAATAATCTGATTAAAAATAGTAATATCATAAGAACTAGGTAAATACAGCACCTTAGTGCATTGACAGAAGCTGAAACTGAATATGGATGTCCTATAAAGTCAAAGGAACATGCAGTATCAAGATTTCCGTTTCACTGAGCGTTGCAGAGCATCATATGTGAGACGAACCTGCTTCAATGGCATATATAATTCATCAAAACACACGGAAAACTGCATAAAAATATTCTTATGCCACAGTAGCAAACTTCTTTCATTTATGCCAGGTGAACTTTGCCTGCGCCAAGGTCGTCTCCATAATATCATATCGCAAGATCAAAACCGCAACTTGTTTATTGGAAAATCTGCCCATCTGGCTAAGCATCATGGCTGGCAGCAAGATGAAAAGATGACTCACAGAAATAATGTTGGGGAATGAGGGAAAAGCAAACGATGTGAATCATGAGTATAGCCTGGCAGTTCCCGATTGGCTCTATAATGGAAACCAGACTATACTCAGCCAGACGAGGCTGGGTGCCCAGCATTGCCACCTAGGGCAGTGGACCAGCAGAGAGGCACTAGCTGAATGAACATGCCTATTCAATTTGCCAACTGTGCAGCCAGCTAGGCAGAGCATGGAGGCAGAAACAGAGAGAGACAGAGAAAGATGAGAGTTTGAGAAAGACATCATGCTCATAGCTAGAAGGGTTTGGAAGAGCAAAGACTTTGAAAAAAAGTGGGGATGGAAAGGAGGACAGGAAGTTAGTTTTAAAAGAAATAATGATGTATCTGCTTTGAACAATGTGGACAGCAGGACAGAAGCAGTGCTATGACCTTTCAATGGAGCTGCCTTTGTGGTAGTGTTTCCTGTGCTATGCTTTTTAGTGAGAAAACTTTGACAAGTTTAAGTACTATGCAGGAAGCTCAGCAGGCTTTAGTGCCATAGCAACACTGCATGTGTAAAGATTTCAAACCCTTTCAAGTTTTCTGCATTCTGGTTTCTGGCTAATCTTAAAATGGGTTCAATTCTTTTTTGTCCTCATCAATCTGCTCACAATATTCCACATTGGCAGAGCATTTTTTTTTCTTTCCTAGATGCTGTATTGGGGTCAGGTTTGAATTCTGGCTGTGGCACACTTGGACATTCACTAAGTTTTCCTGAAGCCCATCCTGAGCTTTCTTGGCAGTATGTTTCTGGTTGTTCTCTAGTTGAAAAATGGAAACCTTTGCCCCAGTCTAAGCTCCTGGGCAATCTGGCTTAACATTTTTTTTCTGCATCCGTCTTTCCCTTCTGTCCTAACCACTCTCCCAGTCCTTGTCACACAAAAAACATCCCCAGAGCATGATGTCCCCACCACTGGGTTTGACTTTTGTATTGCTTCCTCTCAGATTTGACAAAAGGGCTGCATGTAAAAATATCAGGTGCTATGAAACTCTAGTAGATAGGAGGCAAGTAGAAACAGGAAATACACACACACACAAAAAAAAAACTGCAGCTCAAAAAGAGAGGAAGCTCTGAGTTTTGAATTTGTCTCAAATCCACTTAATTTTTGATGTCCTTACTTGCTCGTTTTAGTCTCCTGAATTCTTGAAACTTGTACTAATTAAAGCAGGACCTCCTGATTGCTGCTTCTCAAACTGTGATCATCCTCAGAAACAATCCCATGAACCAATTGTCAGAGCAGTCCCTGCTTACGTTTGCATTACCACAAGCGTAAATGCAGCTTTGGCAAGAAAATAAAGGTGACTCATTGCCAACTCTGATAGATCTCATGCCAACTTCCAGCATCTATGAGATAATTTTCATATTTTACTATCATGAATGAAACAAATGACTCCCTGCAAGGTAGAAAACAAATCAGTGAACTTGTGTTCGAAGATGGCTGGCAGCAACATAAAGTACATGATTTGTAGTTAATGGGCTAAAACAGACCTTTCATGCATCCCACTGTGAAAAAAAAACCACAGTTAGCATATTGAACTCTTTCAGAATGTTGCAAAGGTTAAAGGAGCATCAGTTTATTATCTTTAGTTCAGTTGACAGTCATTCATCATGCTTTGCCGTGTCTTTGAGAAAAAAACTGGGGAAAAAAACCCATTATAGCTAATTTGTAGATGGACAAGTAGCCTCGATATCAGAGAGAACAAAGATTAGAGTTAATTTTAGACATGCTGCAGAACAAAGTAGAACATCACAGAAAATTAGAACCGGGCTTCATGGGGATGAAATGTTATGCTAGTATCATGCCATTTAAAGAAACAGGTTTGTAATACACAAGTCTCATGTACTCATATCTCAGGATGATTAAAAAACAAAAAACAACTAACTTTTAAAAAAAGGAAATTAAAAATTTATATATTGGAGCAGTTCAATGTCCACATTTTTTGCAGACATAAGCTAAGAAAGTTGAGTTTGCAAAGGGAAAGATGGAGAAAGAGTTTTAATATCCCCTGTTTAGAGGAAGACTTGGTTCTGAAGCTAGAGAGGAGAAAAGAAGCTTGAAGGGGGCTGGAACTTATATGCGTAGAGCAGACAGAGTTTGGAAAGTCACGAGAGAATGTTGTAAAAATCAAGACGATGGGATACAAGAAGACAGAACCTGCGAGAAGCTGGCTGCCCTAGTTCATTTTAACCTCCTAAGCCCCGAACTCTTCCAGAGCATGCATTTTTAATTTCTCTTTGATATTTGGGCATATTGGGGCCCAATGAATGTAAAAACAAAGAATTATCAGATTTTATTTTTTTACCTGATTTTTTTTTCTATGAAAAATGAGAGCCACAAATGAGGATATTCGTTTAAAATTTTGATAGAACAGTGGCAGTATAATGTCCTCGTGAGTGGATATCAGGCCCTTGTAGAGCAAAATTGAGTATTTTGGTCTAAATAACCCAAAATGTGATGTCCACATATGTGGACGCAGGGTCCTAGGAGGTTAAAAAAACAAGATGAAACTCCATTCAAGTCAGCAACTTTCATATAAACATGCAAGGAAGATACCGCTGCTATAACTTTTCCTGTCTGTGCCCCGCAGCAAGATGTTAATTCTACAAGGATAATAACAGAGTGGAAAAAAGAAGAAATACATAATACATATATAATTGGAAAGAAGAGAGTTTTAGAATAGAAGGGAAAATCATAATTTGCAAAACATTTGTTTGTGTGAGGACTGACCACAGGTGGGTTATTGGGGCTTAAGGTTGAACGGTCAATTTGGAAAGAAAACAAACGTAGAGCACCACTGAATATCTGATGTGGCGATTCTGCTTGAAACAGCCAGAGGAATGACATATGACCATTTATCACCGTGAGACCATGAGAAAAGTAGTGCATTCTCCTAAAACATTGCCAAATTCCCAAATTAAACCAGATATAAGTCCAGAACTATAAATCATGTAAAAGGACAGAACCCCTGAAGAGTCACAAAGGTAAAACATTGATAGCTTACCTTGCAAAAACGTTTGCATTTCTACTAGCCCTTGCAGGAAAGCTCAGCTGTATGATACAGTAGGCTATTACAGTAGATTGCCTCTTGTTGTACAGTGCAGCCGGAGTAACTGTACTCTCAGCTGTAGCAGCACAGGCACAAGTTTGCACCATTGAATTTAGAAACAAAACCAAAGAAATTCACTGACCAGCTCTCAGACTGTAGGTTAGATTATGACTGCAGTCTTGAAACATATGGTCAGGTAGACAAAAAAAATCAAATCAAGTACCTGCCATGATTCAGCAGTTTGTAACAGCAATAGCAAATTTACTCTCTTCTTTTTGACTTTATCTGTCTGTCACATCATTGTGGAGGAATTTTGTCTCACTCTTCTTTATAACGTTGCTTCAGTTCATTGATAATTGAGAGCATTTGCTTATGGGGCCATTGCAACACGTTGATTCTTTTCTCTTGTTGCCGATGCATATCCCAGTTCAACCCGAACTTTAGCTGTCAGCCTCACGATTGACTACAGTCATGGTGCCCAGGTCCTATTGCCACAAATCAAGCCTAAATCATGACCCCTCTACACTGTGCTTCATGGGCGGTATGAGACATTTCTGCTGATATGCTGTTTGGTTTTTGCTAAACGTGTCACTGTGACCAAACATCTCCACTTTGGTCTTGTTTTTAAACATGCTATCTGAGCCCAGTCTGAGATGTAGTTTTTGCAGTTTTTGTGATCAATGCATGGGTGAATTTGCTATAGGATCTACACTCCTGGGAAGATTGTAGCATTGTGTTAATACACAAATGAATGACAGACATGCAACTGGCCAAAACTTCTGCTTTTATGAGGGTGGTCGCCCTTACTGATAATCAATCAATTTGATTATCAGCACCTGGCTGCTACTTACCCTCCTAATTCCTATGGAAGCAGTAAAGGTGCACTTTCTTTTTCACATTACTGTAGCTGTCATAGTGATCTATCGCTCGGGCTTATCACAGCAAAAGAGATAAAAAAGAAAACAAAAAATTATTTATGCATCATTTCTAGCACTATACTCAGAGGTTAAATTGGATATGGAACAAGGGCTGCTGTCCTTCTACAGAAGAGGAGCTGGCATAAAGGGAGTAGTAAGGTTTTGTGGCAGTTTATTTCAAATGCAATTTTCTAACAGCTCAACAAATATCAGCAAACACACAAACTGCGTCTGTTCAGCGTGACGCACAATGTGCCTGCTAGCTAAAGGTACCTGCTTTATTTCCTAGGGAGAAAAAAGAGAGTGCGATAACTTCACTCAGAGATGGAAAAAGAAGCGAGAAAGAAAGGACAAGAAAAGAGCTTATTTTTTAAAGGCAAGCGCTGCCCAGTGACATTTGATAAACTGGAAATTTAAAGCCTACACGTAATGTCCTTATTCATTCTATTTAAAAAAATAAAAAATCTGATATTGGATCTGCACATGATGTGAAACATCCTGCAAAACAAATTGAGGTACGCTAACTCTGAGTTATTCAAAGGTTGCATAAAAATAGTTTGCAGTTTAGTGCAGGCTACACTGTTTAGTTTGCAGTACTGTGGGGAATTTATAATAATGGACTGCGCTGGACTGGCGCAGAGAGGCTGTGGTGTTCAGCGTCAGTGTCAGGTTACATCAAGCGCAGCAGACATCAGTTTGAATTTAAGCTGATGTTGGTGGTTGGATTCACTCACTTTGCACCTTTGCATTGTCTAGAAGTTGAAAAACAGCCATGATAGAGCTCGTAACATCTGTTCATATTTTGATGAATTGAGCTGTGTAAATCCACAATGAGCAGTAAGCCTCAGAGCAGCAGCAGCAACACGTCAGCTGATCACAGCCTGTACACAAAGAATATCTACTTTCACTCAAAAATATGAATTAATGTGACATTTTTCTAATTTATTTGTTTCCTCCCATATTGCACTACAAGACCCATCTGCCACATTAAACCCTGACTGTTTTCAGTTTTCTGTTCAGGTGTGGAGGTAAAGTCACTTATCTCCAATCCAAGCAACCTTAAATAGAGCATTGTGGGTTTTTTTTTAAATGTACTTTTTTTCCTCTACTTGTGTTCTACATAACAGATGTTCAAGCCGAACAAATTCTTTTGAATTGAATCTGATGTTTGCTTTTATACTCTGACTGTATTTGAGAACCTGTACCCTTTCACTTTTACTCGAGTAAAGAAGTTGAATCAGTACTTTAACTTTTACCAGGGCTTTTTTTTTTAAACACATGTATCTGTACTTTTGTGACATAAACTGTACCAAAGGATGAGCCACAGCTTCACCATCAGATCCAAATCCCTTAATAATAAACACCTTCATTTAGAAACTGCATTTTGTGTTTACTTGTGTTATCTGCATCTAATATTTAAATTTGTTTGATGATCTGAAACATTTAAGTGTGACATACACTTAAATGGAAATCAGTTTTTCACACCACTGTATGCAAAACATAGTTTTTTTTTTAACTTGTTGTAAATTTCTCAGCTTTTGAGTCTGAGGCCAGCTTTTGAGGCCAGCTGTAACTGTTACCGACTCTGAAGCGGAAATCAAGCTTGACAGCAACCTTCTAAAAAACGTCTGAATAGCTGATACAGACTGGTCCCAGTACAGCAATTTCCAAGTTAAAAGGTGGTAAAAATTGCACAACCTAAATGTGTGAAGACACTTTTGCATGGCGTATAACTGTATACCTTAGGCTGTGGAAGCAGTGTGTAAGATTTTTTTTTTTTTTTTTTTAAGTGTGTGTGCGTGTGACAGGCAGTAAAAGGGAGAGGAAGTGTCATAAAAACAACTGTTAACAAGTGAAGAGTGAAAAAACAAATAAAAGCAACTCAAAGTGCAAAGTTTAAAAGGAAATAATGAGTTTAATGAAGAGCTATCAGACCTGCTTTTAAAACTATGACATGGATGTATCATTTAAGTCTAACCTCAGAGGTGAGTGTAAAGTTCAGATGCTTAACTATCCCTGTTTTCATATTTCTCTCAGAGTTGAATGTGTTCACTGGTTTAAAACTCTGCCGTAGATTAAAAAAAGATATATATCTGGACTTTTTGATCCACGCGATTTGAGCTGGGATCATGATACAGCTTTTCTAATGGCTCGAGCTACCAACATGCTCTTAAATCAAAATGTCTCAGATATGTCACAAAAAGGCTACGGGGGCAGGGTGACATGTCTCAAGGTTGCGAATTACACGAAGAAAGTAGCCTGATCTACATTATTACTAATTTATTTCACATTAGATATCCCTCAGCCCATTTGCAGAGCTTGTTGGGAGCCAAAAGGAGTTGAGCTGTGAATCCAAAAGTAACTCAATGTTTTAATAATTCAGTTCTCACACAGATTCTGTGACAGGAAAAAACCTCTTCACTCGAATGCTCGTCATCTCTTAAATAAACAAAACAGTCAAAATAAACCTACCTTATTAAAGAGCTGTCCTTATTTGATAAGTTGTTGTTTTTGCTTGATGTTCTTTACTGGCAATGCTCTGAGTTATTGTATTTACACAGTGGTTGCAGCTTCAGACATTCATGATATCTTAATAGACACAAAGTGATAGATGATATGCACTGAAAAATGTGGGAAATAAGTAGCTGCAAGGGTTTTAGGAATCACTCAGACTCAAAAGATGCATCAGGAAAAATGCTGTTACCTGTCATTCGTAGGTGGAATTGCCTATATACTACAGTTGTGTACATTGCCTGTAAATGCTTCCAGTGTGTTATAGCCTTAGGAGAAATTATATTACTTGTCAGTTTTTGCAGGTGTTTCACATTTTGCAGCATCATGCCTTAGCACGCCTCAAGAAACACATCAATTGAGAAACGTGCTCAGATATTTTCGTGCCTCAGCGGTAACAAAATCACTTGCACAGTGCATCTGTTCAATAAACCTGACGGCAGCCAATCAAATTGCTTGAGAAAGACATCATTTGCTCATGGTTGGAAGAGTGGGGCTTAGTTTTCAAATAGAACTTCTTTATCTTGCCTTAATAAAACCTCAAACTTCTTTAACCCTGTCATATTACTGGTTACGACCTTATAACTAACCAAATATGCCCCAAATAAAAGGTTTTATTAAGTTATATTTAGTTGCAGTGTCATGCATACAGTGCACTTCATTCTAATATGTTCAGTATTTTATCATACATGTGGAACATCAGCCGTTAAACAGTCATAATTGCGATGATTTTGTGCTTTTGGGTGTCTGAGAATAAGTTGAGAAAATGCTTTAAAACTAAAACCACAGTCTGATTATTTGCAGTAAAATGAAAACTAATTTTTAAGGTGAATCAATACATTAATCAATCAATTAATCAATCCAGTGATCATTCATTAGTTCATCAGTCTTGCACTTTGCCCATGGCGTTCCTGAGCCAGCTGAGGTATGCAGTCATGGTAAAGACAAAGTAGACACTCTCAATACTAATGTTTTACATATCAAGGCATAATAAAACAAATATCTAGTCTTTATTAGCCAAATATTGGCTCACACTTCTTTACAACTTTGCTTCGGTTCATTTTGGTTTGCGGGCATTTATTCAAGCACAGCTCCCACCACAGCATTTCAATCAGGCTGAGGTTTGGACTTTGACTCGAAAACTGGAATACTTTGATTCTATTGCAGATTTGCTGGCGTGCGCTCTTTTTCTCATTGGACTGTCCTGTCACGTGAACTGAGACTTGTAGAGTCGGAGATGTAGCTGTTAAGTTTTGTGCAGTTTCTCTGAGCATTTCACTGTCTGACCTTGAGGTTAATTTGCTGGGACATCCACTCCTGAGAAGACTGGCAACTGTCTTGAATGTTTTCCACTTACGAACAATCCTTCTCGCTGTAGAATGATAGATTTCAAATTGTTTGGAAATGGACTTATAACCTTTCCCAGATTGATGGGCAGCAACAATCGCTTCTGTAAGATCTTTGCTGATGTCTTTCCTCCTTGGCATTGTGTTAACGCACACCTAAATGCTTCAGACCAGCAAACCGCCCAAATGTCTGCTTTGATAAAGGTGGCCACACTTAGTGATGATCATTTAATAATGAGCACCTGGCTGCTACTTACCCTCTTAATTCCCTTGCTTAGTTTTCCACACACTGCTTCTGCATTTTTGGCTTAATTTTGTTAAATAAATAATGACACGGTGTAATATGCCATGTGGTGCTGTTCATCCGAGGTTATACTTACCTAATTTTAAAACCTGGCAAGGACCAGATTATTTTTATTATGTTTTGATATGTAAAACCTCTGAATTGAAAGTGGGTGTACTTTCTTTTTTACCTTGAATATATAATCGTTCTAGAAGTTTCTGGGTTTGCCCCAGGGCCTCCTGCCAGCTGCATATGCCTGCAAACCCTTCAAGGGGAGCTGCATGCCACCTTAGCTGTCTCCTACCAGTGTGAAGGAACATTAGCTCTATTCTGACCTTGCTGCTGACGTCTGAGCTCCTCACCTTAGCTTCCAGTCTGAACCCAGTCACAATCTCCCTCTCTCCTTCTTTTTTAGGCACTACTAAACGCTCAGAGTTGAGGACTGGAACTTGGATTTGGAAATACTTCAGCGTTCCACTCAGCGGTCTCTTCACCACAATGGTCTGCTGTACACACATGCTCCATCAATCCACACGTCAATATCTCACACGCAACCTTCCCTATATAGATGAGGATCAGGATCTGGAGCTACTTAAACTCGTTCTCTCAAGGCAACAGCTCTTTCCAAATCAAGAGGGAGAAATCAGCCATTTTAATCAGAGAACTGTGGCCTCAGATGCAGAGTTACAGGCACTAATTCCAGTCACTTCATACTCAGCTGAAAAGTGCTCCAGTCCGTCTTAAAGGTCACATTTTGATAAAACCAACTAAAAAGCAAGAACCTGAGTTTGCGCTCTCTAAAATAAATATATATTCCTTGAGATTCTGTCTATGGTAATCACAAGAAAGATGGCAGACAGGGGGCAATCCTCTCAGAGTCCAACACCCACTGAAAATATATTTGACTACCCGCCAAGGACACAGAATGGAAAAAACAGTTCTGGAAATGTGGGAGGTATAGAGGTAGGTCAAGTTGGTCCTTTTATAACTCCACTTTCTACTGGAAAGAACATTTTAAACGTTTTAACAACCAGGCACACATAAGAGACAATGACATGCAAAACAAACTGCTCTTGACACGACACAGATTTATTATGACTACCTCTCTCCCTGCCATTGTTCACTTTCTATTAGCTGCTCATAGCGTGTGTGTCCATTGTGAAGGGTTGCTCGTCATAAAAGACTGGTGCTATCTGTGCAACTTAATACTACTGCTGTGACTCTCAGCCGTTGTTCATCTCTTACAAAAGACACTCATGATCCTGTCTCCTTTGTTGTTGGAAAGTAGCAGTTGTCAAGCAGGCCCGAGACAAGCGTAGCCGTAGAGACGGGGATTAGACATGTGAACTTACTGTACACACACACACACACACACACACAAACAGTGGACGATGAGCTACATGCTTGTGTAAGGCCTTTACAAAATATAATAATTATACAGACAAATGCAAACATCTATGCTTTCTAACCATCCACAATGAACCAAAAAAGTTACATCTATTTTACTGCATGTACAAATTGAGCTAGACAACATGTTTTTGGCGTAATTGGACAAATAATCCATAAGAACCTTTCCTATGATTTCTTTTCTTCTGAGAACTGGACTCTTGTACTTGCTCTTGGTCCTCTTTTTAGACTTTAGAAGATCTTGCCTGTGATAAAGGACCAATCACAAGACTAGATCAAGTGAGGAGCGAAAAAGACTGCATATGAAAAAAGGTACAGTCAAGCAAGTAAATTTCATGTGGTTACTAGAGCTTTAAATACAAGGTGAATTCAAAAGTTTGCACTGATTTGCTTTTAGTGCTTATAAAGTGTGTGCATATGCTAATCTGATGGGAAGGGCTACAAAAATAGAGGGGGGAGACGCATGATGACAGCCTATTCTGAATTTCTGCCTGTAGATTTCCTTTAAAAGTCAATTAAAAAACTAAAAGCTACAAAAGGTAATCGGACGGCTTATCGGATGCAGAGCAACTAATCTTGAATGCAGTGCATATATAAGATAGCTTCTAATGTAACAGTTACTTCTGTTCCTACATCTCCTTGTTATTTCTGGCTCTGTATTTCTTTATTTCCTCTTTTTGGTGTGCAAGACCGTACTCTATTTACATCTTTAGGTATTAGCTTTTGGTCACAGCAGCTTTAAATCAGTACCCTTCAATGAAATTGCCTGAGTTTGCCAGGATCAAGTACATTCATGTGGCACTTTCACATTCCAATGTCAAAAGTTTCAACTTTTCACATGTAAATGTGCAGTGGGGACTGCTGAAATTGAAATTGAGAAAGCATCCAATTTTATACCGACGTGTTCTACTGACTAGGAAGCACCATCAGTAGAGTTTTCTCATTTGTATCAATTTGCCTCAAACTAAACTGGCGACATCCAATGACGAACCCTGCACAACCTGCAAGCCACCATTTCAATGAGCTTGGAATGAATTTCACGGGGAGATTTTTTTTTTTGCAATGACCAGGCACTTTAAAGGGTAAGGGTAGGTTGTGTTACTGCTTCTCTTTGTATTTGCTCAGTCTGGGTTTTTCTTGGCGTAACAGCTTATGTAAACATTGTTGCAACTTACTTTTAAAAAGCTTCCCTATCCACAATACATAAACCTATTTTTTCTACTTTACATAAAAGGCACGACTGAGTAAAAACAAAGATGAAAATTGAGTCAGTGTTGTGGGTAGTGGCGCACTACTGGGTTCAATTGTTTGTTGGCTTTTGTGTATCCTAGAAGGGAACTATCAGTGTCTGTCATCTGTGGCTCAGCTCTGTCAGCCCTACAGGACCACAGCCACATACAGAGGTAAGTCCATTTGAGACTTATTAAAGCTAGACAAGTACAGCATCCCCCGACTAGCTGCTTCAGAAAAAAAGTGTGTTCCTCTCTGTGTGGTGTCCAGCCTGACTTAGTTTGGCTCATAACACACACCAGAGCAAGTAAACTGCTTTGACAAGTACACGCAGAGGCCCAACTCACCAGACATTAATACACAGGCATAGACACATACTCCTCCTATTCCTCTCATTGGGACTGTGTGTCCTGTATTTGCTGGATCTCAGTGTGAGTCTCAGTGTGTGAGTGTCTTTTTTCCTCATCTTTTTTTTTTTTTTTTTGTTGGGGTCCATC
>VUQG01041283.1:60595-81465 GCA_015106755.1 Etia nguti | reverse complement strand
TTTTTTTTTTCCCAGGCATCCATCTCTGCATCTCGGCCTTGCCATCTGTTCTCCATGCTGTGGAACATGGCGCTCCCTCTGGCTGCAGGCGTTTTCACATGGTGGCAAAAACTGTCAATTGTGGAGTTTTAAAAAAAAAAAAAGGGAAAAAAAGCTGAGGACAGAAATTGTTTAGGATGTGGTCTAAAATGCAGCAATTCAGACGTGTGTAAGGAGTGTGCGTAAACATGTCTAGTTTTGATCTTTTTTGAAAGGTGTGGATTATTTATATATTATTTATATGTCTTTGCATATTACTTTTGAAGAAATAGCAGTTTCATCTGTTGTCTTTTTTCCTTTTTTGCACTATATTTAAATAGTTTAACAGTTGCTACACTAATTGGCAATTACTGGACCTACTGCAAGCAGGGTTCCCATAGTAAAGTTCTTCCATTTTACAAGCTGGAAGTGGCAGTAATTTCGTTTGGTTGAGTGCGTATGTTTGTTTTTATCATCTGTCTACCTGATGATTATCCTATTAACAGAGCTTGCCACCTGCTAAAGTTGGACATAATCAGCAGTACAACCACATGAAAAGTTGCCTTCTGACTGAAGGAGAACTTTTTGAAATGCAAATATAGTTTGAGAATATTTTTTTAAACATTTCTAAAGCAAAGACAGACATGAGAAATTTCTCCTAATGTCATATTTACGATTCCATTTCTCCACCACTAATCTGGCTTTAGAGCAGCAGCTTGGGGTTAAGAAAAGCAGCTTTCTCCCCAACATCTTTCTGCCAGGAGCAACCAGAGGGGTTCCTCAGCCAGGTGGCATTTATTATCACTCTAGTGTGTTTTGCACACGACTCACAAGAATGTCTCAAATGACATATCCAAGAAGCATCCTGATCCGAACCCCAAGCCATCTTAACTGAATCCTTTGAGCTCCTCCCCCTCTGGCAAAGGAAAATTCCAGACATCCAGCAAAGAAAGCTCTTTTTTTTTCATTTTTGAGTGTTTCTACTGATCTAAAGGCACAGCTTACTAACACCAACACTGCAATAAACCACAAATCGCCTGCTGATGTTATCCTGACTCATTAACAAGACTTCGGAGGTATTTGCAATAACAACCTGCTCCAAAAACAATCCCAAATAATTTGTCTTCAGAGAGCCACAGACAGAGAAACTAAGTCGCAGATGGCTGGAAAGAAGCCTTACTAAATAAATGTTTGAGATCCATGTCTAATGAGGGCAACACATCAACATCACCAGCAAGAAGCATGAATGCTTTCTTGAAGTTAAAACGCCATCTCTTAGTAAGCAAAGGAAGAATCATGACAAGGTACAATATGTTTCTTGTATGCTCATAAATGGAACTTGTAATTAAAGCCTCAGTCACACAGGGCAAGGGGCTGGTTGGCCTGGCAACCTCTGGTTGCTAGGGAAAAATGTATATCCCCCAATTGGTTGGTGAGTGGTCGCTGTCAGTCCCCGACTGAAATTGGTCACAAAGAGGCCACAGCACCCAAAGCTTCCTCGTCATTGCTCTTCTCGTTAACAGACTGGTGCTGCCAATAGCTTGTATAGAAGGTGCCACCTTGTTTGCAAATACTCGCTAACTACTAGCTGGGCAGAAGGCAATGCTGAACGAACAGTGTATTGCAATTTTCACAGTTTTGTGACTGCTCGGTTAGTAGTAAGTGTTTGCAGGCAAGTTGGTGCCTTCCATGGAAGTTTGAGCGACTGTGGCAATCTGCTGGTGACCAAAGTTATTACAAGGTTTCCATTGCGACCAAATTCACCTTGCGACTGCCAACCATTTGCCAATTAGTCGAAGAATATACAGGTCACCCTCCCAGCCTGTGACTGGGGTCCCTGACTAGTCTTCAGGCCTGCATGAATGGGGCTTTTACAATCAATCTCACAGTAACTTCAACATCTAGCAACCGCTTGCCAATCAGTCAGGGAGTACACATTTTTCCCTCACTGGTGGTTGCTAGATGGTGACCTACTGTTCTCTCTCTGGTGCCTAACTGACTTAAAATTGAAAAAGCCATGTGACAAACAGTACATAGGTAAGCAAGTTTGAACATATACACGGATAGGAACTAATCACACAGTATACACGCCGCTGACTCTACACTTTACACAAGAATTTCTTCATTTTGCCAGAAAAAAAAAACAGTCGAGCAGATCAAATCACCAGAGAATGTAGAGAAGAGCTATTGGATAGATCTAATAAAGTAAATGGGTTCACTAAAGCTCCAGGGGAAAACAACACCTGGGAATTAGGGAACTTCTCAAGCTTTGGTTCAGTGTGAACGTGAGAAAATTATGCACATACACGCATACACAAAAGGGCAGATGCACAAACAAGGACACAGTCATGCACCCATGTTCGCACAGACACACATTCGTGCACACAGTCTCATACACACAAACACGCTGGAGGTCTGCTGTGCCTCCCAGAACTCCCATCTGTTGAACCAGCAGTCCAGGTTGGTCTTAATGAGAAATAATGAGCCTTCACTAAATAACAACAGCTTGGATGGATTTCACCTCCACTTCAGATTTTATTAGAATGGCATGGAGAGTAGTTCATTCTTCAAGCTACACAATGCATTTGTTGTAGTTCAAATGACATTTTGACATTTAATTTCCTTTTTTTTCTTTCCTTTTTCTGAGGGTACAAAGGAAACTTGAAGCTAAATGAGTGTTGGCACATTTTCATCATCTACATCTTGTTATAAGGAATGTATAAGGAAAGCAAGCATTAATTTACTAGAGGGTGGAGAAAACATTATTAAACAAACTTGTTCAAGTACAACTCATACTGATGAATTTGGGGTAATTTCCCGCTATAAAATCCAGGCTCTGAGTAATGAGTGCAAAAAGGAGTTCAAAAGGGAACTCCTTCCTTCAAACTTGACATATTTCTCAAATAAATCAGAGCACAAATTTAATTGCTAGGCCTCTAACAGCTGCATGGCTGTCAGCAAAAACACCATTAACATATAGTCTGTGTGCTTGTGTGTGTGTGTGTGGTTGTGTGGCTGTACAAAGTCCACCAGGCATCATGTCAGGGAATCCAGCTGTCCTTGGACGATTTCAAGCTGAAAGAAAGAGGGGAAATGATGAGTTTTTGGAACGAATATGTGCACAAAAGAATCACACAAAGAAGGAGAGGAAGTCTGAAAGAGAAATAAAAAAAAAGAGAGGGAGTAGTATGTATCGAAGTATGAAGGAGTGCAAAATGCAACACGGATACTTGGCACAAAAACACGAAGATGATGTGGCATGAAAGTGGCACGGACACACACACGAAACAGAATGAAACAAACCTTGTTGTACAAATCAAGCAGTTGCTGGTGGTTAAACTCAACGAAGACATTTTCCTGAACCTGGAGAGACAGAGAGAGAAACGAGGTTAGAGACAGTCAGAGAGGCATAACATTTATGGGAGGAAACAATCGAAAAAGTACGAAAAGTTCAGAAATATACAAAAGCAACAGAGCTGAGGAGAAGCAGCAGCGATGAAAGCACATGGGTAAGAGGCATGACGCAGATTTCTCGAACTGGCTTCTTGTGCTTTCTATAAAAGCCTTCATTAATTATTACTGGTCTCTGACCGGTATGCACCATCTTTTAAGTCTTATCCATCAGTTGTTTAAAAATATACAGAAGAAAAAAAACTATCCACCATCTTGCGCAGGGAAAACCCATCACTCTGTCTCCATTCTGTTGCCTTACTTTTAAAACTAGTAGACCTCTGTCACCGTGTCACCAACCGTAGTACAAAACTACACACATGACTAAATAATACAGGACCCTGCTTCTTCTACACTGTCAAGCATATAAACCATCATCTGCTTTCTATGTCAGAATTAAACAAAGCAAATACTCTTTAACCAGTTTATTCTTAAACAACAATGTTTTTTTCAATCTCATAAAACAAACAAAATATCAAGTAATATAGATGTGAAATGCCATGAATGCAATCATGTGATAGTTTAATGAAATTAGTCCTGTTCAAGAAACATCTGCATATGCAGGGTGAGACTTTTAGAACTAAAAACATGTTCACTACTTAAATTAAGGTTCATTTGTCTACATTTTTGCTTTTACCAGCAGACAGGTGTAGTGTAATGTCACAAACAGCGGGTTACCCAGGGGAAGCTCATACAGCACATTGACTTGAGGTTCGCACACTGCAGACATTCAAGAAAGAAATGTGTGATTTGAGTAATGGGGAGCCTGTGCCACAGTAGATCTTTATGTCTAACAATGCCTCTGGCTCCTGTTATAGACTCAGGAGTGAAGTCATGTTAATGATGGATCACGAAAGTTAGAGGAGCTTTTGTTTTTTTATACATTAAATGATGTATTTTTCATCTGTGAAGCTGGAATATCTAACTAAGATACATGAACAGTCCAAGTTTGCCTTTAGTTTCATAAAGTTTATTAGTTTATGTGCTAATTCTTAGGTTAACCCTGGAGCCTTTTTCTCTGCAGACTCTGTAGAAAACTATACAAAACCAAGGGCAACCATCACTGAACTACCATCATCATTGTCGTCATCATCGTCATCATTATCCCATCAGAAACTCAGACTGAACGATAACCCACCTCCATGAGCGGGCGTAATGGGGAGACACTTTATCAACAGAGAAAATAGCTATAATATGTGAAATGGATGGAGAGTAGTACAGAATGAGAACAGCAGTTTTGTAGCCAACTAAAGTGCATTTATTGATGTTACCCTAAATGTACCAAACTCTGTGATCCAAGAAGGATAGCAGACAGGGGGGAAAAGATAGAATGAACGAGATAGACACAAAGGGAAAAAAAGGAATTAAAGAAGTTCATGCTGAAAGGCAGTAAAACTAAATGTGAGTTTTCTGATTGTACACTCCCATCTAAAGCTCCACTCCCAGCAGTTTGTGCTTGGAGACTAAACGGAGCTTGGGGGCTTGAAGCTAACTGGCTGGCTGGCTGGTTGGGTGGGTGGAGGGAGGCCATGTGTCATGGTAAATTAATGACAGAAATATTAATTAGAAGCTACATTAAAAGTCCATAAAAGAGAGCACAGAGGGCTGTTATCTCTTGTCAAAGCTCCCACTCGACAGCAGCTTCACAACACAAGGAAAATGTAGGACAGCCTTGAATTTAGCTACAGCTGAGGGAGCGCTGCAAGGACAGCCCAGCAGGTACTGAAACAGCTAAATAAAGTGTTGTTAAAATGAAAAGAAGATGCACATCAAAGAAGATCTACGAGGTGATAAATCATTTCTCAGAGGAAAGACAGTTGCTGTTAGGAAATGATTTGATTTGAAGGAAAAATTGTGCATGCAGTGAAATTAGTTGAATGATGAACACGTTTTGCTTCCAGTAGCATTAATCAGCCTCAATTCACGCAACTCCGTCCCATTGATCTCCACTGTGTCAAACACTATTATAATGAGCAGACTCCTGTGCTGCATAATAACTTATCTTGGTTAACAGTCTTTAAGTGTGCTCGGGTCACGGCAGCACCAGGAGACTTGGTGGAAAAGCAGAAATAAACACTTGTCAGCTGGCTGAGCTGCTTATTGTTTTCTGACAGAGGTAAGACAAGGGACAACCAAAATGACGGTTTTATGTGTGTGACTGTGATGTTAATCAAAACTCACCTACGAGGAAGTGCGCGCAACAAACCGCTGTAACGCTTGGTGTCTTCATGTGTTCACGTGTTACGCTTTTGTGAATGTGAGACTGACACTGTGTTCTGATAAGATTTTCAAAAGACTGCTGTGTGTGTGTGTGTGTGTGTTTTATCTTGGAAAACACATTCCTAAATGTGTATGTGTATGTGAGTGTGAGTGTGTGTTTGGCCCATCAAATTGTTCCTCAGGGTTGAGATTTTGCCAGGCAGTAACCCAACAAGGCTCTGACAGATCTGGGCTAACACTAATGGGGATAGGATGCATCATCCTTGTCATCACAGCCCTATACAGCCCTAAAGTAGGCACACGCACGCACCCACGCACACACACACACAGATATACATAAACGTTTCATCTGTCTTAGTGCTAAAAAAACAGAAAACAGGAAACAGGATAAACCCATTAACATAATCACAGATTCACTTGCCTCTGGTGTTCCATATGCACTACATGTTAGACCGTATATAGGCTAGACACTGAGGGAAACCCAAAGGATGAACGAGCAAAGGAGTAAATTAGCAAATAAAGGAGCTATAAAGTCATAAAATAAATCAATAAAACTTCTTGAAATATACCCTTGAAATGTAGGACAAACTTTTCTTCTCTCAGTGCTAAAAGCTCTCAACAATGTCACTTGTACAATTCTCAAGATGAGTCAACAAAGTCACAGAGGATAAAGACTCTTTGGGGATTACAGAATAACTCACCATGAGGACACCATGTTAATTCTTTAGTCTCTGGACACTTAAAGCAAAATTACAACACGCACATGATTTCCACAGCTCTGGCCTTCAGTGCTATCAGTAATAACAACATTGTTAAGTCAGTTTCTCCAATCTGGGTGTGTTGTTTGATAGCAGAGAAACATTATAGGAAATGTTATTTAGAAGAGAAAAAAAGTTATTATTATCGAAACTGACTGTAATGTCAATATAACATCTTACTTGCTTTCATTATGTAATAAATGGTTACTGATATTCTGGCTGTGTTCACTTGAAGTTTTACTTTTAAATCGTGGTAGACAACCTGTCTAATTGGCAGCTTTAAAAATAACTGGATCCCAAACATCCACCAGATTCCCCAAATTTTCTTATAGCACCAAAATTGGGTTAAAATTCTATTATTATTATTATTTTCATTTTTTATATATGCCTTTTATCCCCAGGACTGCCTTAATTCTCACAGACACTGGAAACATTCCTCAGAGATTTTAGTCCATATTGACATGATAGCATCACACAGTTGCTGCAGATTTGTCAGCCTCACATCTATGATGCAAATCTCTCATTCCATCACATCTCACAGGCGCTCTTCTGGACTGACATCTGATGACTATGGGGGCTATTTGAATACAGCGAACTCACTGTCATGTACACAAAACCAGTTTAAAATGATTTTGAAGCTTTGTGACATGGCACGTTATCCTGCTGGCAGCAGCCATCAGAAAATGGGTACACTGTGGTCATGAAGGGACATGATCAGTAACAGCAGTCAGGTAGGCTGTGGGGTTTAAATGATGCTCGGTTGGTACTAAAGGGCCCAAAGTGTACCGAGGAAATATCCCCTACATCATTACACTAACACCTGCCTAAACTGCAGACACAGGGCAGGATTGATCCATGCTTTGGTTGTTGTTTTTGGCAAATTCTGACAGTACCCCAGTAGAAACCAAGGCTCATCAGGCCACACACTGTTTTTCCAACCTTCTACTGGTCAGTTTTGGTGAGCCTAGGTGAACTGTATAGCAATTTCCATTTCTAATCTGACAACAGTGGCACCCTTTAAGCAAATGAGCTCTAGTTGCTGCTGTAGCTCATTTGCTTCAAGGTTCAACTGTATTCAAAAATGCTCTTCTCGTTATTTTTTTTTTTTAACAAGTGGTTATCTGAGTTATATCAGCTCGAAGAAGTATAGCCATTTTCCTCTGTTTCTCTCTGGCAATATGGCCCTTTCTCCCAGAGATCTGCCACTCACTGGATATTTTCTCTTTTACTTTTTTCCCCTTTCTGATGATGGATTAGATATAAGATAATTGTATTAAGAATAAACGATGGCTGTTGCTCAGGAGGTAGAGCAGTTCATGTACTTTGAGTCCTCGAGTAGAAATATATAATAACTAGTTGCACAAGTGTACCTAATGAAGTGGCTGGTGAGTATATATAGTTTTCAGCGATGGATTTCTATAAACTTGGCACATACATTTGTTACACCCAGGAGAGGAAACCTAGTAGCTCCAGTCGCCCCCTGACTTTGTACCCAGAGCTGCAAACACCATATCTTTCACAAATACAGTGAAATATTTCAAAATTAGTGAAATGACTTGGCACAGATGTTGGACTTCATCTCTTTTTCCACCAGCAGTTTGACATTTGTGATTCATAGTGCAGGTCTGGGCAAACCTTAGATAAACTTCCAGGCTTGAGGTGACCGTTGCTAGTCCCCTGACTTTACTGGTCCATTGACTTTCCATCGAGTGTCACAATGAGGTCAGATAAATAAATATCAGCATATTTGTATAACAGGTGTGTTTTCTTTATGACCTCAGAGAGTCACGAGTGTGAATGCAGACTCTGTCTTGTTCTCGTACAACCTGTTTATTATTGGGCTCCTGAGTTTTGTTTTATTTTGCTTGTCGTATCTTATTTTATAGATCTTACTATTTCTGATCCCCAGACATTACTCCGAGGAACACAACAAAATTTGGCCATGACCAAAAACCTAAACCCAAACTGAAGCATTTTAAACAAGAATTTCCCTTTTAAATAAATATGAAACTGAAAAACACTAGTCCTCCTGAAGCTCAGAGAGGCAATCATCTACTGTCATCTAGACGAACAACGGGTAACTGCCGCACTGACGTTGAGAACAGAGCAATTTCGTGTTATTCAGCTTAAAGAGGTTTGTTGTATTCTTGAGTGCCCCAATCAATGTGTTCCAATTGATAAAGAAAATGACACTTTCAACAAATGGTGCTTTTATCTCATCAAGTTGTTACTGTAGCCAGTTATAACAATTTTAAAGAGACTGTGGTGGACAACATGGAGCAGCACCGGCTCTTAATCCACACAGAGTTCATGGGAATGGGGCTAGAAGGACGCAAAAACGCACTCTTCATAAATTATTTGCTCCAGTACAATAAAGTAAAGCTTGGAATTGAAACACTTGCCAAAGGAGTGATTTTTTTCTTTCCTGAGCGCTACACAAAAACTGGATTTCTTACTTCTGACAAATATAAAACAAAGAAGGGCATGGTGGGAATAAGGAACGGGAGAGTGAGTACAACATGACAAGGAAAATAGAATGACAAAAAAAGAGAGGATGGGAGAAATGAGCAGCATACTGAAAGCAAGAGTAGAGGACAAAGTGAGGACTCAAAGACAGAATAGTATCTTAAAGGGCAAAAGAATTGTGATTATTCTAAGAGAAAGTTCTTTGTAACAAACAAAAACACCCCTCTTGTATTACTTAAATCCAGAAATTTGCAAACCTAATATAACAACACAGCTGTGGATAATTTCACAGAGAGCGACAGAGACTGAAAGCGGGGCACTTTTCAATGTCAGGGTGAAGCTGTCTGCTGGGTGAAGCAATCTTAAAATATGCACGGCAGAGTCGATACCAGACAGACATGATGTGAAGCAAATCAGACTCAAGTGTTGAATACAAGTGACAATCAATCTTCTGCAGAATAGTTAAATGATATGTGTGGCCGTGTGAAGGGGCATCACAGTGGTGCTGCGGTGAACACTGTCACCTCACAGTAAAACAATTTCGTGTTTGATTGAGAGCCTTTCTGTATGGAGTTTGCGTGCTGTCCCTGTGCCCATACAGGTTAATTGACCATAATCTTGAGTGTGAGTGAGAAGGGTTTGTACTCTCGCATTTCTGGAAGATTGTTTGCAAATTCAAAGTTAGGTTCTCAGTACAGCAGTTTTTTTTGTTTTTTTGTGTGTGTCTATTTTCAAGGCACATTCTGTGAAGTTCAGGGTTGACAGCACTCACAGTCCTCTGTGCAAAAACATGCTCACTGTACAGCTTTGTTTTGCTGCTGCGCTCACGACAGTTTCAGCTGAAAATAGTTGTGAAATACGACTGCGCTCGTCTGTATCACTTCTCAAGAAGTGGCAGCATTTACAATACAAACACTGTCCTGTCACGTCTGAGGTGAAACTAATCCTAACTGTGACTAACAACCTAATTATTTTGATCTACTGAACAAAATACTTTTTAACCTTGTAAAAACAAGCCGTTTTGAAAAAACCCTCCAGAAACCAGGTCATTAGAGATTCCAGTGCCTGTGAACACAGACCCTTAAACTTTTTTGCAAGACGAATTCACGAGTTTTCTTTTTTTATTCTGGTGCAGCGATCATCACGTGATTACTTTCTGTAACTTCTCAGCCTGCCTCTGTCATCTGTGTGTGTAGAAGCAACCAGCTGTGCCACAGACATGACAGTTGGGAAAGAAAAAGCATTTCCCTAGATAAGTGTGTTCCCTCTGGGGTACCTAGATACCCATGTGGAAGGTTTTTAACATTAAACTTGGCATTTCTTCCAGAAATTATGTCACATTCATGAGAGGTCTTAATTAGCAGAAAAATACATGAAGGCTGTGAAAAAATAAAAACAGACTCATCCTCTTGGTATTTACACAAACTGTAAAGAGTAATAAATTATTTTTAGGCCTTGATATGTCCCACGTGTTTATGGCAACTGACATAAATGATTTAAGGAGCTTTGAAGCCACTGATTTTGACAGATTTTGAGAGCATTAATGTAAAAATATTTATGTTATCATGAAAAAATGTTTTGCAGTTCATCTCAACCAAAACAAATGTCATACAAAAGTTTTAATGCAAAACTTTAGAATAAAAGCGCTATCAACCTGACTTTCTGGTTCCTTTAATACGACGCAAGAAATAAAGAGTTGGTCTAATTTCACCAGCTGAAGAGCTCTGCAGTAAGAGGATATGGTACAATCTCTGTGACTTTGCTGCATTACAAGTTTTCTGTGACTATGAGCTCTTTCAAAGTTTGTTCAGTCGGCAGACTCTAATGCCGTCTCTCTGTTGACTTTTCCTGACAAAGAAATCTCGACTCTGAAAGACAAATAGATAGAAAGGGAGATGGAATATGCAGGAGGTTAAGCTGTTGGATTTTAGTGGCCCTATTCTCACCACACACACACACACACACACACACTTGTAATCAGTGACCATCTTTTGATGGCATTAAACCAGCTGTGACACCAGTGAGCTCTTGGACCTCAACTGCTGTGGAAAAAATTATATTTGAATATACATAAAATTATTTAAAAATAAAAAAAAGTACAGTGGCCTTGAGAGGTCAAACACACTGCAGCGTAAGAAAACACCCGCAAATAGAACAATGCCGGAAAAACCTTGCAAAACACAGCGGAAGTGATTAGGGAAGATAATGTTACGGACACGCTGTAGAACGACAGAAACTGAAATATGTGAAAGATTGCACTGAGACACACTTAAATGAAGCGGAGGATTCATCAGTATTGTGAGGGGGAAAATATGCATGTTAATGTGTGTTCTTATTGCTTTATTCAGATAATACTGTAGTTACAGGCAGCTGCTCCGTCCCATTGTTGACTCCTCCAAATCACTTCTGTTGTACTTTTTTTCTTTTAATTTGCTGGTGTTTTCCTCAGTTTCAGTGTGTTTGACCTAAGGTGAGATGGCCATGAGACCGCTACCTGTCCCACAAGATTTATCAAAAAATATATATATATAGATACTCAAGAAACGAATTGATTTTAAAAATTATTATTCAATTAGGTATTAATTTGCAACAACATTATTCTCGTCTTCACCTCCTCCAGTTAAACAACTTAACACAGCATGTTTGCAGACTGGCAGGCACTTGCAGCGGAAGTAGTTCATAACACTGAACAACACTATATGAGGAATTCTGAGGCCTAAAAAGGGTTTATTATTGTCATTTTTGGATTTTAAGAAAATCTTAAAACTCGTTATGTTATAGTTATGCCACTGTATTTTTTTACACTAACTTAAAAATAATGTTTTAATTGATGGGATTGTTTTTTTTTTTTTAAACAGTATAAAGTATTGGATATTTCCCTATGTTTGGTATGAAGTAAAGCCCCAGTCACCCAGGCCTAGATGGTGACCTCGTGGCAACTCGAAATCCTTGCGATGTCCGGTAATTGCTAAATGACCGAAATAAAAATTTTCATTTGCTAGCTTATTTTCCATTTCCGGTTGGTGTGTTGGGATACACATTTTTCCCTAACGAGTCAGTGGTTGCCAACCAGTCACTAGGCCTGTGTGCTTGGGGCTTTACTCAATACTCATATCTCAGACCAGATCCATCTTCAGACTTGAACTCCATTTGAAACCACAGCTGTAAAATTTGGGCTTTGCATAACTAGTGCTGTTATTGTGTTGACAAACTCTATCTGGACAGACCGCCATATAAACATCTGCCAAAGTGCTCAAAACCGTCTTTGTGGCAGTTCCTGCTAAGTAGATGCCTCCAGGGCCACACTTTGTCATGATGACACACAGACACACAAGGTGAAAACAATACAAGCTTTGGTATGGCGGGTGGTTACAAGTACACCCTTCCCTTTCCTGGTTCCTATACGGTATTTTAAAAAACACATATGCTCTTTGTTTCAGCTTGGCCTCGCTGAACGTACAGAGCATTAACAAAAAAACCAAAAAGGAGCAACAATGGAATGAGTGTTGGTTTATCTTATTCTTCTGGCTCCAAGTTGTCTTTATGCTTGACTGCCTCCCTGTCTCTCTGTAGCCAGTTTACAGTAAGTACTCTGTACACCCCTGTTTGTCAGTTAGCTTAAAGTGCATGCATCACTGCAAAACTGTCTGCCTATCCTCTTCTGTGTTCGTGCTAGTCAAATTTCACAAGCTCTACCTGCCGTCTCTGTTGCTTTCTGTCATCTTGCTGAAGGGTGATCAGCAGGAGTTACTGAAAGAGGATACGCTCGTCTTTCACTGGGCATGCAGACAGGTGATAAAACTGTGGCATAAAGACTGAGTGGCGTTTAGGAGAAAACAGCAGTTACATCAAATACGCTGGAATCTCATCATTGTTGATGTACTTAATAAAGTTACATACTAAAACTTTAATATCAAAATTAGCAGCCAAAACACATCTGTTGAATCATAGCAAAAAAAACCAAAGTCAAAATCAAATGTGAGCCTAGTTTATTCATATATAAGAGTGCTTTTGGTTTGTTTGGTGACGTATGTGTTTCCATGTACATGGTTGTAAGGGTGCAAAGCTGTCTGTCACTAACAACTCAAATACTGGCAGGTGTGCTGACAAAACAGTCTTTAAACCTCTCAAACATTTTTGTGTTTGCTGCACAGCCACAGGTGTGCTACATCCTCTTTCATGCCACGAGTGCTTCTGTCAATGTGTCTAGCTCATCAACACTTCTGAGATTTGCCTAGATTGCAGCCACCTGATTCACCTTGTTGGATGAAGAACTCAGTTGGGAAAAATCAGAGACAGGTCAAAGTTTCAGTTCAGGAGAAAAACCAATTTGTTTAAGCATTATTCTGTGTTGGGGAGCTTTAAACTCATTATGGCACACCAATCAAACAAAATGTAATGTATCATAAATCTAATATGTGCTGTAACTACATTTTCAGAACAAGCACAGGGTGCCATAATAAGACAATTACAAAATGGTGACTACTGACCCTTAAAACTTCCAAAATGTCATGATCTATTAGAGCCAGCATTTCTCAAATTAAGGCATGTTGCTGGGTATTCCCTCAGCCAGTTAGTGGACAGGCACAATACATGGTATTAGTATTCAGAAGGTTTTGGGGGGGTAAAGCATGATTTGCAAGTAAATGGTCACTACTGATTACAAGACTTTATTAGTACAAAGATGTTTCTACTCAAGAACTCCACCCAATGATCTGAAAACTGCCCACAGGTTGCAGATTATAGGATAATCCAATCCTAGCACCCAACATTCTTACTATTTTTGCTTTAACAAAAGTGCTACCTACATAAAACTTCAATAAAGCATGACATCCTATCTCTGCAAAACCACAAGACAATTACCTGCTTTTTTATTTTTGCTATTACTTGCAAAAGGGGCGGCAAGGTTAAAGACTGTTTCATCTCCCTGAGCCCTCAGTGTCTGACATTTTTGTCCTCACCATACACCACCATTAGGCAAAGATCAGAGTAGTTCAGTGCTCTTCAGTGCTGTGATCTAACTTTTGTTTTAGATATCCGATTGCCAGAAAAGTGAGTCTGAAATACTGAAATACTGGTATTATTTTAACTTTTTATTTTATATTGTAGTAGTAAAATGCACACATAACAATAAAACTGTCAAAAACACATTAAACCTTTCTTTTAAACATATACAGTGTAACAGTACACAATAGTTCTTATGTTCAGAAATTAAAAAAGAAAAAAAAAACAAAACTGAAATCACCAGCTTAATAATTAACCATGTTTAATCTTCCCATGACCCGTTGAGACCATAGCCATTCAGAAAATGCAGTCTATAGGAGCCACATATGCTCTGTGCATAAATGCTGAAAGAGGGGAAACCATTAACTGGTATCCACTCAACAACACTGCCCTGTAGCCATCACACAGTGACAGACATGGAACCTCAAAACGTCAGCCATTCACCAAAAGCCCGTTGAGTGCAACAAATAAGAGCTGTCAAAGCCAAACACTAGAAACTGTCAATCACCTCTGGTATTTATAACAGAAACGGGCACAAGCAGATATGCGCGCACACGTGCACTCCCCACACAAATACACAAGGAAGAAAAGTTATTTTCCAAAGCTCTGTCAGACTTATGACATACAATAGATGACATGATGGAAAACCCATCCTGCAAACGGTAAGTCAGGGGCCTTCAGAAAACATGTAATGGGGCCAACACGTCACTCAGACTAATTTCTTTGATTTGAAGAAAAAAAAAAAAAAAAAAAAAAAAGCAACGAGCAATAAACTGGCCCACTGACTTTATCCCTCTTAATATTTTCTTCATTTTTCAACTGTCCTTTTGATAAAACCCTCATTTTCTCTAAACTCTGAAAACCGCAGGGAGTAACTAAAAGCATAGAAGAGTGGAGTGCATGTCAGGGGAGACAGTGGGAACTTTGACAACAATAAAAAGATAAATAAAGCAGGCAAAACAATAAACAAACTGTAGCTCTTGTTTTGTTGGGTATGAAGACAAGAGGAAGCAGCAGGTTCTAAGCCCAGCGGGTAGGATTCCTGAAAGCACACCAGGACACACACACACACACACACACATCTCTAACTACCCCCCACGACAACAAACAAAACACAACACATATATTTTAGGCTCATAGGGACGTATATACACAAGCATGCACGGGTACAAAAGCTCACCCCTCCAATAACACAAACAATAACCATTTAGGAGGAAGTAACATAGAAGACTTGCTTCTGTGTTAAAACACTATAAAAAGCACATTTTGTTTGCATGTACACTAACACAACAGTTACCCTCTGGATATTATATTAGGCCATTTATTATTTAAAAGCAGTTCGCTGCAATGATACAAATAAATAATTAATATTTTCCGTGTTGGTCTGGGTGAATATGTCAGTGGCCATTAATTTCTGATGAAGGACACCTGCTAAGTGGTTCCAGTTAAGCTGTCTGTTCATTCTTCTTAATTAATGGGCAGCCTCTATCTAAAGTAAGTTAAAGAACCTTTGCCAACGTATTACAACAGTTAGCAAGTTAACCAGACGATACCAAATTAAATAATTCACACGAAACACTGTCTAGAACAACGCTCACAACCGTCAGTGATCTGTTTTTTTGTTCTTATCATAACACCAAGCATTGCACTGTAGAATCCTACGTCAAGGTCTTGGAGCAGCTGCTCCCTGAATTTTCTCCTGATGAAACATCTGCTTGAAAGATTGGGAAGTCCTGCCCAATCTGTGTTTAGAAAGTTGAGCCAATTTCTGGCCACTTCCACCAGGAAATTCTTTCCCAACTTCAAAACTTTGGCTCAGGTGGCACTGGTAATTCTAGTTTTGAGTGTGGAAGTAAAGCCTAAATTCATAGTTTAGAAATTATAAATTAAACTGTACATGAAAAGCAGTCACTCTGGGGCCAAGACTTGAAAGCAAATGACAATCACCTCTGTAGGCAACCTCTTTCAAGTGAGCATCTACTTCAAGTTTTTTGTCAGAACTGCTTGTTTAAGCACAAAGGCTGTTGTGTTTTAGTAGCATGGGAAAAAAATCCTCTGCTTTCATGTGATGCCTCATTATATTCTCCATCTATCCATTTTCGGGGTTTCTGAGAGGCTGGACCTATCCCAGCTGTCATGGGGTGGGGTGCAGCCTGGACTGGTCACCAAACAAAGAGACAGACAACCATTTATGCTCACATTCACATTTACGGTCGATTTAGAATCACCAGAGATTATTGGGAGAGCATGTAAACTGCACACAGAGTTGGAGCTGGTAGATTTGAACCCAGGACCCCTCTTACCGTGCCATGACAGTCCTAACCACCACACCACTGTTCCACTCATACTGTGTCTGCTATGTTGGTTATTATTGTGACTGTTTCTTTTAAACTATTTTAAGAATACAAGAATTGGGATGCAGCTAATAAAACAATAAAACTATGAAATGGGCAGTTAATACACCGAGAGTCCTTTTAGCACATAGAAATGAAAGATCTCCAACTATGAAAAACTACACTGCTCTGAATGTGAAACTACAGGAGTTTATTACTGCTGTGCACTCCAACATGGCAGATAAAAAGTACAGTGTTACCAACCTAAGGAGCAGGAACTCTTCTAGTAACCATAGTTTAACTAAATTTAATGTCAAGACTAGAAATGAGGTGTTTAAATCCAGACAAGTGTGTTACATTAAAAGTGGCGAAGAGACCAACCTCCACCCCTCCAAACTCCCTCCATCTCTTTCTACCAGTACATCCCTCTGCCTGGTTACAAAAATGTTGTTTGACATCCAACTGTTTTTTTGGCTCTGCCTGACAGGATGGGCAAGTGAGCAAACCATCTTTCATCCTCCACAGAGATGGAGTCAGCCTGGTGCATAGTCAACAAACTAAGAATCATAAAAACTAGACTAACGCCCACAAGGAAAACCCAAGAGGCTTTTCTGTTTGAAAAGCCTAATGATCTGCTCAAATCTGGTACAATCTATAAGAAAAATATTCCTAAATATGTCCATCAGGTGCCAAATGATGAGACAGTAGGTGTCTACTACATCACGTACATGCTGAAACATTGCACATAATGTCTCTTGATATAAAAAGCATGACAGGCTTAGACTAAATATTGTCTCCTCCACCCCCAAACCTATGATACATCCTTATTATTTAACACCTTAGGCATTTACCCAAACTACAACATTCAAAGCAATGCTTCGGGTCAGCCCTCTGACACAGGCCCAGAGAGCTATCAGATAATGTCAAGACATTAATGTGAGGGCAGCCTGCAGGCTCACTAGCCTCCATCACTGTGGGAGAGATTAGCACAGAGTCATGGCTTGTCATATTCCAGTGTGCCAACAAGCAGTACCCACCATGGCCAGCTGACAGCTGACTAACAACCTGCTTTATAGGTCACTCTGTTTTCTAGTTTTTAGTCTAACTCAATGCAAGATTATGTTAATTTTGTAAATTATGGTTCCTGTTATTGTCAGAAAGGAGGATGAAGCAACTGTAGGGTGGGTCGAACTGTGGATTGACAAGTTCCTACCATGCGGACATGCAGTGTGCCTCAATTTCTTAGTCACCTCTACCACTCACTAAAGGCTTTAAAAAGTTATCTGAATAACAAATGGGTGATGTCACAATTGCCAGGTTCATCTTTTGTATACAGTCTGTGGTATGCATTACATTTTACTAAGCATTTCAGAACTTGCCAACACATTTGCATGTTCTAAATATTTACTTAACGTATTTTAACTACGAATATATTTAGAGTAACTACCTAACATATACTTTTAGCTGACTACTCTTCCCACTTACTAAGTAGTTCTGATGCAGGTTATTATTGTTCCAAATAACTCAGGATGACTGGCAGCCAAGTTGGTATCAGCTGAGCTTTGAAAATCTCCTCTGGTAAACCCAGTTAGGAAATGTCGCACACACAAATCACAAGTTTGCAGACTCACAGAGATACATCACTGCTGGTACATGACCTCCTTCCTGTCACACACGCCATGTGGTTTCACAATCACTGCCCTCAGATTGCAGTAGCATGAGGTGAGGTTTTGCTCCGTCTCCTTCTTCCTGTTGAGGTAATTTCTGCCTCCCTGTCCCGCTTTCATCTTTTCCCTATTTCTCACTGGCAAGAAACCCTACCCTTTCTTGATGTATGCTTTTTTCTTTATCTCTGTAACTTCGCCTCATCTCCTGTCTTGCCTTGCATTAAGTGACGTCTTGTTATAAACAGCCCATCAGTGAGCTGTCCATCCGTAACCCGCCCGTGGACTGACATTTATTAAGAGTCAGCTTTGCCTGCAGTCTCCCTGCCTCGTTCTGCATCCCCACATGAATACAGAGAACCAATTAGAGAAAGAACAGGGCATATGTAACGTCTACATGCTCAGAGAGGTTAAGCCACATACACAAACAGATATCTAAACAGAGACAGCACACAGATGGAGGAATGGATAGAGAAGAAGAGGAGAAGGGGACAGAGAGCAGATGAAAGAAGATGGGAGTAGATGAGAAAGAAAAAGGTGCAGGGGAGGATTTAAATGAACCTCAATAAATAGAGAAATGGAAATACTACCTACGGTGCTAAATGGCTGCTGCAACAAAGGCAGAGAACGGAAACACACTAGCTAAATAAACACACAGCACCTTTATTCAAGAGATTAAAAACACTGGGAGACTGCAGACAAGTAAATTGTGCAGCAAACTCTCATTCAGCAATGATGAGTCTTGACATTTACCATGAGCAGCGGGAAGCAGCTCCTGGGGCTATACAAATAATGTCCTCAGTGGTGGACTGAATAGAACGAGGGTTATTTTGCCTATTGGTTTAGTCTCACATGGATGAGGTCACCTATGTCCTGCCTGTCCAGTTTCGGTGTTTGCGCTTGTTCCTTATTTGTTTGTGTGTGTGTGTACAGTCCACCACATCCTGTGTTGTGGCTAGAGACAATGGGACATGACTAGGTTTCCACATCCGCCTCTTGAACCTTCGCATGCTATGCAGCAAAACACAGCGCAACACAAACACAAACACAAGTGACTTATTGATGATGAGCTTCATGTGACGGATTAATTTAGGCATGAATCACACTCGGACGAGGCAGGAAGACACAGAAAGAAAGAAACTCCAGTTAGCTATGAAATCTGGAACAAACATTGTTTTGTCTGCCTTAACCTTACATGAACAGGCGTTCACTTTGGGAAAAGTTCCTTCTGAACCTAAAAGAAAACTGTTACAGAGTTTTATGACTTGCAAGATCAGAAAATGCAACACATAAAGTTTATTGCAGGCACAAGCTGAGAGACTGTTTGCATTCCTTACAGCCATCACATTATCTCCCCCTGAACAAGCAAAGACTTTTCTACTACACATACATTTTCTTCCACATGTGCAACTTTGATCACGTACCTTGCAGAAGTCTAATGCCTTCAGAGTAAATCTCCCACTTTGAAAAGGATTCTGTGATCAGCTTTTTTTACCTAAATTATGAGGTGTAAGAATGTAAAATTTTAATCTAGGTTTCCAGTGACAGCCTTTGAAAATATATGGTCATTGAACTTTAATTAAAATCCCTACATACGCCGTTTACTTGCCAGCGTTTTTCCTTAATACTCCTCTTCTCGGGATGGTATAAGCAAAAGTGCTGACTGATACATTGTGTTTCATCATAATCGAGCTACGAAAACACATCACAAAAACTGCCTGAAATGCAGTGAACTGGAAAAGTTATTTTAGTTACCTGTCTCATACAGTGTTCAGGATCATTTATTTAATTTCTTTGAGTTGGGATAGACTGTTTAATGTCTGAGGCTTCTGTAAGCACTACACCTATTAAAGCAGAGACACACAGGAACAGTATACCTAATATGGATACTTCAATATTATTTTATTACCAACTATTATCACCACGCTGAAAAAGATTATCCCCCATCACAGATTTTTCTCACATCATGCAGACTGTTAGTAGTTTATGTTCACAGCATAGTACCGCACAACTTCCATCTGACTGGAGGACTAATTAGCATAATGATTGAAAACGTGGAGTGTGTGCAGGACCTTTATTTCCTGCTATGAGCAATGCTTTTTGCTCCGCACTTAATAAACTTTATTAACAGGTAGAGTGGGTATAAACATGTGGAAAATAAATAGTTTATGTACTAATAAGTGATGGCAAGCACACCACTAAAGAAGGTTTCATTCAGATTCTTAATAGTAAACCTAAATGACTAAAAACTAAAGAACGTGAATTAATGAGTACACAGTAGTAGCTGCAATAAATTAAAAGTGGAAGCCACTTGGTCAGCACATGCTCTGCTAAAGGCTGTGCCAATCCTAACGCTGTATCTCAAAAGTTTAACGAAAGTGATGCCAACATGCACAAAAATTAAGGTTTCTCATGAAGGTTGATTTAGACTTCTGCGGGAAATCTACATCCTAATTCACGTAGTAACCGGAAGCTTCTTTTATACCGACACCACAACCTTCTACACCATTCAAGTTGTTATGGTATGCGTCGACCCAATGTGTAGTTACATTTCTTGGGAGGTGCACGTCAGGTTACGTAGAAGGTTGCGGTGTAGGGTTAAAATGGGTTTCTGGTTATGGCTTAAGTTTTTATGACTTGTTTTGGCTAATCTCACTGACCAGAGGAAAACAGGCAGAATTTACATGGATGCTGAGATAATAGTCTAACCACACAGACAGTGTAATGCCTGAGGAAAGAGCGTACAGAGGGACACAAAGACAAACAGAAAGAGACAGACAGGCAGCAACAGTGGTGCTGGGTCTGAGAGAGAACAGTGCAGTGCCTGCCAGAGGTCATTTGTCAGGCCATTAGGTTCACCAGTTAATGCAATAAAGGAATAATAACAAATTCCCCTGTAATGTCCAACACAGAGACTGGCTGTTAGTGTGGAGTCCTCTTTCACCCACCACTTCCCA
>VUQG01041283.1:21657-60575 GCA_015106755.1 Etia nguti | reverse complement strand
CCACTTCCCATCCTACACACATATGAATACATGCACCCACACACACACACACACACACACACACACACAAAAGCACTGTCTTTTCTTTCTGGGTTTCTTTCTTTCTTGCACGCATACACACAGAGCTGACAGTCTCTAGGTGGGCAAGGGTGGGATTTTCACACGCCTCACTCCCCAGAGCACATTCAGTACAGTACAGAGCGTGGCAGCAGGACATACACACAAAGGCTGGGATTGTCGGCACCCCATAAGCCACTCACTGAACTAGAATGACAGAAACACACTGAAGCAAGGATGCACACACATACACAGGCTCCTTGGGGGCATGCCTGAACACACACACACACACAAACTCACACCGAATTCAGATGCACATTTTTCAGAAGTCAGCAGCGCTAAAGCTTTGCCTTTTGGGGCCCCACGACAAGAATGAAGACATCGCTATACAGATTCATTAGTTCATCAAAAAAAATTGCCAATTATGCAGAGATGCAATCACTCAACAACATTAAACTCACACACTCACTTCACTCTTTGGTGAGCTTTGGCATGTTGTTTACAAGCTCAACAAACACAATTTCAAACAGAACCAATACTCTATATGCAAATAATACCCTTATCAACCTGCAGTCAAGCCTTTGCTGACTTTAATGCATTTTGACAAAAGTTCAGCTGTTCCACTTTGATGGCCCTCCTGCAGAGTCATAAATTTTTAAGGCATTTTTAGCAGTTAATTCATAAATAATAACCAAGGCCACGAAGGACTCTGGAACCTAACTGAAATAAACATCTGAATCTCACTTACTGTTCTCTGAATAAAATATTCTGCTCTCCTTATTTTATCAAGCATGGCAATATGAAAAGCTCCCTGTATCTCTGTCAAACATGGATGGTTTCTTTCAGGACTGGCTGTTGACATGCTGTGCTGAAAGATTCATAGAGAATGGATAAATAGTAGAGTGGCATATGCACTAAGAGTGCTAATTGTTTAATTTCCTTTCAAAGTGTTTGGTTTGTGCAGTTTGTTACGGACAACACTTCAGTTTTGTTTTTTGGGTTTTTTTCCCCACATTTTAAGTACATTCTCATTCTCTTCTTACTTCTTCTTCTTTACTTCTTCCCTCAGTAGTTTAGTGTCTTCCAATTAAAGGCATTATTTAACTTTTGATGCTTTTTCTAGAAGCAAAGTGACACATTGAAAACAGCATGCCAAAATATGTTAAAAACAACAAAACTGAAATAACAAAAGTATAGATTAGCTGTCTAATAACTGACATTATTACTTCTCCAAGAAAATAAATAGAAAGAGTCTTTCCGCTGCTCCCTTACCCACAAGGCGTTCGCATACTTGATCTGGCAGATTTTATGCTGAATGCCCTTCCTGACATAACCCCCCAAAGGATTTGTGTCTCCTCCCTGTCTCAAACTGGAGACCTTCCACTTCACAGTCAAATGTGTAAACTGCTAACTATGGACCACTGCAAGAAGGAAAATAAGTCACCCTTGAAAGATCAAATTCAAGTGCCCACAGTAATTGATCTACTTCACATGCAATGAGTCCACAGGAATACAATTAAGAGGTCATAATCAGCATCCAAGCAGATTAAGGGCATCTGAACTTTTAGCCTTTGTCGACCTCGATGAATACTTCAAAAGACACTGTAATTATTAATTACTGTAATGTTAACAAGTCACTTGGGGAATCAAACCCTGGACCTCAAGTGAGTCATTAGAAAATGACTCACTTGTATCTCTGGGAGATGTGATTTTTCACACTATGTACAAGTTGAGGCAACGGGATTAGATGTCCAAAACTATTTACAGTTAAAAATGCTAACAAATGTCAAAGATGTGAAAAAACCACATTCTGCTTGTTTTGAATGCACTGTCAAATACTTTGGTGAGGTTTGATCAAACTACTGACATTAAAAAAAATGCTGTGCCTACGGTACTAATTACAGTAAGCATGGATTCTGCCAGTGTGTTACGAACCCCAAGAACCACAAAACTGACCCCTTGGCTTAAGCCCCATGAGATTTAGTACTTTAAGATCTTTAAGGATATAAACTGCAACTGCTAAGTCAGCTAATGTATCTTATTAGCTAGTGTAACCTGAAAGGATTATTAAAACTATAAAGGAGAGAAAAAGCAGTTTAAAAAGGAACCAAACAGATGAAATGTCTCATAACTGTGTTGTTAAAGTGGTTTAGCTGATATCCATACATCCATTCCTTCTCACCAATATAGGCTGTGTAACATTTATATTTATGAAGTGGGAAATAAACTCCCTCACTCTTTGCACCAGCAGGAGTGCATCAGGTGAGCTGTAAGACCTGCACCTATGCAGCTCTGCATATTTTAGAGCAGATGACCAACAGAGCAAAGATGCAGATGACTTTAGAGACTAAAATAATGACACCGTTTTTAATCTCAGCCAAAATATTTTTGTGACAATGACACAAATACTAACTCAGTTGTTACAGTTGGTACACTTCCCTGAATTTTGTGGGCAGAGTAGTGGCTAGAATCAGGGTCTGACACAGACTGCATTTGCATCATATGTGTGCATTGGACATGTAAGCAAAACATGATATTAGTATATAACTTTAAGTTAAATCAAAGGCACGGATGACCCAAAATCAAAAATTTCAAACTTTTGTAGTACTAATCCTTCTATCTTGTTTTATCTAGGGTTGCTTATATTTTGAAATACTGGCTGTAGCTCTACCTTCTTCACTGCAACTAGCCCAACACTAATACTGATTACTCTGCTCTGCTCTGATGACATAACATTTACTTAATTAAAGAAGCAAAATGTCAGTTTTGGCCAGAATGTTAAGAGTTCAAATAGTTGGGTTGATAAAACTCTAACAGATAAAACGAAATTAATCATTTTAAACACCAAAGTTTCCATCTAACGCTGGATCTGATGAGAAATCTTATCATGAAAGATAATCACTATGTCTTCCAGATAACTGTGTCATGACTTCACTGGAAGGCAAAATATCCCCGAATTCACTTAACGTTTCATTAAATGAGCCAAAGCCGTAGCCTGCAGGTACAAAAATGCAATGTGGATTTTAAACCAAGATAAATACGAGCTGACAGATACGTTTGTCCGCTTATGATGAGACGAAGGGTTTCTAGTGACTTTCATAAATGGGTGAATGTCAAGCCATGATGTTTTGGAATAAATCTGGTTCACATCTTGCAGGGGCGTGCACTTGTGGTGCTTCAGAGACGGCATCTGTGCTGATCAGTGGCCTCTTTGAGCTAAATGACGATGGCCGGGACTACCGCATCACTTCCACATCCTTTATGCATGTCTGTCACTGCTTAGCAGCCTCAACTTTAATCAAAAACACAAAAACATGCTTGGCCACAAAAAACTTCTGTGGGGTTAAAAGCAATGCAGTACTTTTTGTGGTGCCAGTGACTCTTGTGAACTTCCATGACAAATGTTCTGATTTCTCTCCTCCTTCCGTGAACCCTGTTTCTCCAACTTCACTCAAGTGAGGTGCAGCCAAATTATTATTCATCCACATGGGAATCTCTCTCTTCTTGCTCTAGGGAAATATGACAGTTCCTCAATCCCTCTATCCTACTCCTCCTCCTCCCTCCTTACTGTGGTCACTGTTGAATAGAAACAGAGCCTGGTTCTGATCATCCTTCTAGCACGTCTGCAATGCGTCATCTGCCATATGCTGCGGTTGCTGGTTTCTCCATGGCTTCACAGGCTCTAAGCCTAAACCAATATACAAGGAATAAGTGCTTGTGTTATTGATTGGCTGCATTTTCACTGCCTAATGTTAATATGCATCCCCACTGCCTAAAGATTAAACCAGAAATCAATAATTCAAGCTTTCAGCTATGAGAGTTTTTCCTTAAAAAACACCATGATGTTATTTTAGACTGGCTGTGGTGGGTTTTTTTTCATTCATTCATTTATTTATTTATTTATTTACTTTTTTGCTTGGTCATTTTCTCTGCCCTAATAACTGTCCTTATACCAAGCTTCATGTGTCAGCCAGGTTCGATTATGCTTCCAGGCAGCATCGCCCAAAGCTGAGCCAACGGCAGCAAAAGGGAAACAATACACACCATACCATCTACAAAACAGCTTTTAAATTTTTAATAACTGAATCTGGGGCACTTTCTTCATTTTTTAGAAGACACTGAAATACTTATCGAGGTTTCATATCAAAAACATCCCATCCATTTTATATATAATACATTTATTTCTATGCTTTCTGCTGGAGTACATTTTAATTCTGTGCCTGACACACTATACTTTGATATATCAGTAATTCCCCTTTTGAAGCCCAGAGTCTGATGCATGACTGATAACTGCTCACAATAAAAGAAAATACATGCAGAAGGCTTTATTAGACTCTGATTAAACCTCTCCATATGTGGTGAGGGAAGAAGCAGTGAAAGCCATTAAGCTTTTTCTACATCAAACCAGTCCCCCAACCACCTAAGCTTGACAATCTTAATGTGACAAACCAGAGCAGTTCATGACTATTTCATTGATGTATGAACTTGAAAATTTGTAACAAAAGCCTCCAGAGAGTCTTTAAATCCAAGTGCACCCTTAAAAACTCATCTGAGACAAGGCTCAGGCACCTTTTCATGATCACAAGAGGAATCCTGAGGTTTCAACCCTGTAGTAAATTTCTGTACCGTGAGATGAACAAAGCAAGGAAAAAAATACATTTGGCTCCCACCTACAAACCTCCAACTTGTAAGTTCACCCCTTGTTGTATCTTCCAAAAAACAAGTGCTGTTTAAGCTACTACCAATGTATTTTACTCATTCACTCTGTTGTTCTGCTGTGGAGCTTATGAATATGGGATTCACAGAAAGAAAGCTGCACTTTGAGAGGAATTTGGTCAAGATGAGAAAGTCAGCTTAATGCCAGCTTAATATAAGTGGAAGCTTGTGTTTAGGCACTATGTCGTGTCTGCAAAAATGTAATGCAAAAAACTGTACCTGACCTCCTTTTAAACATTTTCTCAACAAAGTAAATCATGAAATGACAAACTGGAGTATTAAAATATAGAAGATAGAAGATACTAGGGAAAAAGAGACAAAGAGAGCATGGAAGAGGACGGGAAAATAATCCAAGAGCTGGGACAGCAAACTGATGGAAGAGGACAAAGAGAGAAGCCCAAAGATGAGCAATTTCATTTTGATTGTAAGAGAAAAAAAAAAAAGTTAATCCATTTCATAGTCACCCACCACACCACCCATCATATGTGGTCTGTGGGAGTGGCAAGGGCTGGGCTGGCCTAGATACATGCAAAATGAATAAAGCTATATTATCCTTTGGTACAAGTCTTTGAAACACGTTCAGCTTCGAGCAGCATCTGTTCCCACTTTTAATCTGGTTAGGGTATTTCTCTAAATACAGCCAAGTACTATCGTCATCAGCAGGCGTTACGGATAGGGGGATGTGACATGATCAATGGAGTGCACTAATTTAGTGGAAAATAATGTCAATAATCCTTGTTAATTCAATTTCTCAGTGTACATTTTTAACTCTGTCAGCAACTGTGAGATCCGTAAAGGAGCACCAGAGGGGGAAAAAAACCATATAAACACAATAATATTGATGAATAATAAAACAGCTAATTTGGGTGTATATCTGAGAGAAAATAGGTTTGCTATTTGGCTCATACTGTGCTCTATATCTCCAACTATCTCCCCTATGTGGCCTATTTAGCCCAACTAACATCCAGCATCTGAAAAGGACCAGACCTCAAAGTGTGTGAAGCCTCTCCCCGTGCTCGTCATTACCATGTTTGTTTATCTACTGCTCACTCCCTCAAAGGAACACCCAGCCTTGTTAAGGAGGGAGAAGAAAGCTTTAAAAGTGGAAATAAGGCATACATTTGAGTCCGATCCCAGGACGATGCGCAGCGCCGAGCTATTTCCATAATGGTAGCTTAACGGGAGCTAGCCGGCTGAGCGAGGGGCACGTCGCCCTCATTAAGGCACTCGCTCAGGAACAGATTAGCGCTTCATTAACATACAGAGAGAAGCGGGGGAAATTACCACTCTCCATTTCACAGTCTGAAAGGCAGGCAAAGACCAGTTAGAGATAAGTGGTAGGGAAAAGATGGACTCAATTTAGAGGATGATAAAAATCGGTGTACGGTATAAAATTTCCTATTAAAGCATCCTGAATGTCTCTGACCAGGAGTGTGCATGACAGAGTTTCCTCCCATTCTTTCTGTCCCCATATTTCTTTCGCTCCTTGTCAGTCTCTCTTTTATTCTCTCTTTTTAACAACTTTGTCACTCTTACTGCCCCACTGCTTTTAAAAAGATACCTTCCTGGCTGTCATTAAACATTAGTTTGAAGAGAATGCGAGTAGTTGCCCTAGGCTGTATTGCTATATCCCTAATACCCTAAGTTTCTGCACAATCAGATGCATCAACAAAGCCAGACTTCCCTCGTCCTAATTAGCCTGATGCTAAACGGGAGAAAAGATGAGGCAGGACAGTGTGTTGAATAATGAACCAGCATCTAAGAAGCCAACCTGCAGTTACAGCAAGTCACACTAAAAATTATGAATCCTAAATTTTACTTATAATGAGCTCCTTTAACTATCCCAAACCAACAATGCACATAAAAAGGTCATTTGATGTTCATTTAAGTTGGAGAAAAAAAACCCCGGTCATATCGTTGTGGGTCCCTTCTGTCTGCTCAGACTCAAAAGTCGAAGCTCAGGGAGCACACGTTTGGCAGAAAAAGATTAATTAGCCCTTTGTGAAGAATTTTAAAAGAAACTAGAGTGGTTAAATAAAGCCTTTTAGAAAAAAATATGATTAGGCTTTCTCCAGCCCATTGTCCAAATGCATATGGACAATGTTCACAACAATTTCCTATTAATCTGCCCTTCACCTTCATAGTCTCATGTCCGATCTTTACAATGATAAATTCCACTAAAATGTATTTACTGGTTACATTTAATGCGCCTAATTAGTGAAACTACCTGTCAGAAGACGGCAGAAATAGAAATGACCCTTTCGTTAAAAACTAAAACTTAGCTCACAGAAGTGTCTAATTAGGGAAGCTACCTGCAACAGGACATTTGCACAAAAAGAGAGAGTGAACTTTTCTCACCTCTAACTTCATGATGCGACTTTTACACGTTTCTGCCCTCATGTTAGTGACCCTCACAAAACTCCATATTTTAACCTTTCCAGGATGTTTAATTAGGGAGAGGCCTGTCTTGGCACCCTGGCCAATTAACATAAGGAAGATGTGAGCATATCCTGGATCCTCTCCGTACATAGGATAAGAATACAGCTATGCTAACTGATCCAAATGCAAACTGTAACAAAAAAATATTTTAAGCCCTGCTTGGCTCTAATTAGCCTCTGGAATCTGACAAAGACAACCTAGTGTTGAAGTTACCTTACCTATTTTATTCCTTGTCCCCCTGCTGTTATTAAATAATTTACAGTAATTTCCAACCTACTTTCCCTTCCCCTTTGTCGAACTTTTTGCTATTGATACCTTTCTTTCACTTTAACTCTCAACTGGACTCTTGGAGGGAAGCTGATTATCTAAAGGTTGGCAGGGTTATTATTATCTACACAGTCTGAGCTGACTTTGGCCAGAAGGACTCTGACTGAACAATGAGCTCCAAGTTAATAATCTGTGCTTCATTCTATATAGAAAAGAATATATATCAAAGCTCTGTGAACTACACCTTACTGAAGCCATATATTAACCTTGCAGGGGTTGTTTTAAAATCTCTGGTGTCAAAAATTAAATTTTGTATTTTTTCCATACACATTTTTATTTAACCTAAGCTAGAAGGTCAAGCATGAGATAAAAGCAAAAAAGTAGTCTGGTGTGACACTACGTATTCTCCAAAAAAGAAAGCATTAACCCTTCAAATTTCGAAATAATTAACAACACAGGTGATTTTTGCCATCAGGTTCCTTTTCTTTTTGCAGCTTATGGTGAATGAAATGACCACTAAAAAGATAATCTACTACTACAACATGACTTTAAGTTAAAAAATTAAATGTAAGAGCTACCATTCAAATTAACCCCAGCACAACATGACCATGATCCGGATAAGTGAATAAGAAAATAGGTGGGTGGACAGTAATATGTTTTTAACAATACTGGATATCAATTTTGATTTCTGCTTCGGTACCTGAAATCATTTGTAGAACATGTAGAAATATTTGCAAAGGTTGTCTGAGTAGTAAGATTTCTGTGCTGCTCTGTAGCTCATATAAAAAAAGAGACCTGTCGGACACCAAAACAATATAATTAATATGGAGTTAGTGGTGTAAGATACACTGAACTTTAACTACAGCCTACAGAAAGTGGTAACTTGCAGTGCAATAATTAAAATTCACATTTTAACCTTCTCAACTCTCACCAAATTAAATGAATTAACTTCAGCTCTCATGCAGTAGTGTTCTCCTCTCCCCGAGGAGTATGTCAGTATGACTACAGTTGGAATTAAATGATAAATGAACCATACAGGCAGCACCACTACTGACAGTGAGAACACTGATTTACAACATAATGAGCTCAACCTGTGCAATACGGTTCATTCAAAGTGAGACAATTGCATCTTGCAGTATATTTTATGTTCCACAGACAGCAGCCACACTAGTTTACGGTGAAAGCAAAAAATCAAGTTGACTTATAACCCTTGCTGCGTAATATTAAATAAATATGGGCATTCTGGGAAGTCAGTTCTTTTCAGAAGTTTCTTTCATTACCTATCAAAGTATAAATAGTCATAACTACTTTTCTATTTGTTATACAAATGAGATAAAATTTAATAATTAGACAGCCTTAAAGGTGTCTGCAGGCAGTTTTGTTTTAGTTTTTCACTGAGCCGGGATAGCAGTTTTAAACTGCTTCCTTTACGCCAAGCTAAGCTGAGCTAAAATAAACCAAGATAAGATAAGCTGAGTGGCTTTGAGCTCTTGCTTCACATTTAACACATAGACATACAGCAAGACGCCATTTCAAAGCTTGGATTTAACCGTCAACTCAAACCAGCTTTTACTCACATATTATCTTGATTTTATCAAAATTCTCATGAACTTGAGTAGAAATCACATTAAACATCAACTTGATAGACAAAACATTCACAACACAGGAGCCAGTAAGATAGCAGAGGTTTCCACATTTTCAATCGTATCACATGATCTTCCTTAGCAGATGGAGCTCACACGGTTATCATGCAAGTAAACAAGTTCAATCTCACCTCCAATCTTAAAACAAATTTTTAAAAAAAATAAATCAAGGCGTCTGTTGAGCATTTTCCAACAGTTAATGTTTCCAGCATTGTAGCTGAACTCATTTTCAACTTGAATATTTCATACCGGATGTCATATAGTGATATACAGTGGCAAAAACAATTAAATAATAATAATAATAATAATTAATTATTCTATAAAAATAAAAAATAACTATTTGTATCCACTGCATCATACTGAATTTGTAAATTTGCTCACATGCAAGAAAATTATTTTTATGATTTCATTTTAATGCAGAAAGAATATCCAGCCAGAATTCTGGCTCCCATGGATTGGCCATATGCCCATGTGGGCACAAAGATTACAATCAAATAATGCACAAGGCTGGAATGTCCATCAGCAATAAGCTTAGTGAGAAGGTGACAACTCCTGGTGGGATTATTTGGAAACTGAAATAAATATAAAATGACAGTCAGTCTCACTCGGTCTGGAGCTCTGAACAAGAACCTCCTTCCTTCACCCAGAACATAAGAATGACCCAAAACATACCGCCAAGACAACAAAGGCACAGCTAAAAGAAGAAGCTTATTGAGGTCACGGAGTGGCCCAGCCAGTCTCCAGACTTGAATCCTATAGAAAATCTGTGGAGGGAGCTGAAAGCAGCTGCCAAGGAATCAAAAGGATTTAGAAAGTTTTAGTCAAGAGTCATGTTTTGCTTTGAGGTCAAATAGTTATATCATTGAATAACATGCAAATCAATTTATAACTTTTATGTTTTTTGGGTTTTTTTGGTTGATATTCTGTCTTTCTCCATTAAAATGAAACTACCATAAAAATTAGAAACTGTTTATTTCTTTGTATGTGAGCAAACTTGCAAATTCAGCATGGGATCAAACAATTATATTCCCCCACTTTACTTTAATCAGTATTTAACTAGTTATTTAAATAGCGTTGTGAAAAAGATCCCAACCTCCTCACCTACTCTTAATAGAAGAGTAAACATTCATTCATTCATTATTCAGATTAACTGAATAAATTCACATGCAAAGGGAACATATGTCACAATTTCAGCATGCTTTAAAGTGATGCATTCCTGAAATAAAATTCAACCCCATAAAATAACATCACAGACTCAGCTCATCCCAATGCAGTAGCCTAGTTTCTGTTTCTCTCTTTCAACATCTCACAGAGGGGGGAAAAAAGATATGAAAGCTTTGATTGTACTTTATCCTTGAAGTATGAAAAAGTAAACGCAAAGAGAGAGAGAGAAAGGGGGAAAAAAAAGGTGGGAAAGGAGCTTCAGGTGCCATCCAGATTCCACCGCTATCTTTTAGTCTTTCATGACCAAATCAAAACATATCTAGTGTCTCTCGTCTTTATTGTCAATCCCTTTAATGTCTTTTCCCCTGCTTCAGCTCCTCCATCCATCCATCAACCCATGTTTTTCTAACCTTAAAGCACACAAAGGCTCATGCACAGACAAATAAACACTAAATAGTATCCCATCCATCTCACACTACATCCATAACCACACACTTATTACGCAGAAACAACACATGCCCGTGCGCTTACACATGCACGCCTGCATATGCCACCCATTCAGAGAGCCACACACCTCAACCACCTTTAACCATTCCTGTCTCCACACTCAAGTCGTGATGGCTGCTTCCAAGATGTGGGAGACAGTAGAAGCGTAGCCTCTGCTGAGCCTCCTGAAATGCTAGAGTTGTTTTTCAGCCAGGCTTTCACGATCTCAGGTCAAATATGCTTGCTGCTGAAGGCATTTCATCATCTCGCAAATTTTAGAAAGGTCTATGAAAGGTTTTCTGATGTTTCGAGTCCAGGTTGCGTGCTGTCTCTTTCAAAAATGGATGGCTTCTGTCAACTTAAGTGCCTTGCTGGAAATGCAATTCCAAGCTGAACCATTTACCTGCGTGGGTGCGTTCAGGTGCTATCCAACTTTAAAAGTCTTTGTGGTGTCAGTGCTAATAGGAAACTTTATTCCATGCTGCAGGTACAAAATATGAACTCAACCCTTAGACTAATGTGACAGCCATCCAATTTGGGATAGTCCAGATAACTTTGTAGGTTTAAAAACTGTATAAGAAAGAGTGAAACATGCCTTCAGATAGAATTAACTAAGTACTAAACCAATGGTGACAAAGATGAAGCATTAAAATATGGGGTGTATGTTGGGGTAACTGTCTCCCTCTGAGGGTTTCTCCCATCTCTGCTGTGACTAAAGGGATTGCAGAGACTTTTTTTTTTTTGACGTAATAGCAAAGAGAGGAAACAGCCTTCTTGGAAACAACTGCCAAAATGATTTTTCCATCCTTGCCACCCCCTTTGCCACCTTCCTCCTTTCCTCATCTCCTTTCTCCTCCTCCTCCTCCTCACTAACCTATCTCTTCATACTGCTCTTCACACCAATGTGTCTTTTTTAGAGCCTTCAGAGGCTGGGTGTCTTATCGAGGTTTCCCAGGTCTACGGGCAAAGCTGAGGAGAAGCTACTGTCAACTCCTCTCTCTGCTATCAGCCCCGTGGCAGTCACAATGACACTGACAAGCATACTCAAGCAAGCACATTACCACACGCACACAAATGCACGCACGCACGCACACACACACGAGGGAATTTATCAATCCCAAACAAAAGTCTGGTTTAGACTGGAGTCATTTTCCCAGAGGGCTGCAGCGGAAAGAAAAATTGTGCTTAATGGACATTATTGTAAAAGTGCTTTATGAAATCTGTCAAAAGGCTACCAGACCAGTAAATAGAGCAGGGTGAAGCTTACAAGAAGCCGACACCTTATTCAAATAAGATGCTGAACACATCTAAATCCTATCCAGTTGGTGAAAAGCAATGCATAAAAAGCACATTCTTGCCAAAATGATTTCAAGAAATAAAGAACAGGACCATTAATTTTTTTCTTCTCTGTTCCCTCAAAATGATGTAATTGACTATGTTTCTCAGTGTTAATAAGACAAAACAAAAAGATCTTTTACCAACTGCTTTAACGCCATATATCAGCTGTTTGTTTACTTCGTTCCTGTCATTTCACGGCTAACTGTCATGTTTGTCTCTCTTAAAAAAAAAAGAAGCGTCACTGACAAATCAAGACTGTGTTTATTATTGTAAAGTGGTTAACTATGAATTTGTGATGAGTCATGTCATTAGACAAAAAAGTACGCTGAGAAACCTTCCTGTTCCTCAAATTTACATAAGATCTCTGATAACAAAAAAAAAAAAAACAAAATAGAATGGAGAGCCATTCCAAGAAAGAGGCAACATGAAAAGACATGCAGACACTTTAGTTCTTTGTCCATTGTTCTCTCACCCTTTGCCAGCGTGTTTATCAGATGAGCAATGTGAACCACTCCCACTGGCTTAATTGGTGACCCATGTATCACATACAGTAAACAAACACTCTGAAATAACTTATTACACCCTGTGCCATGTTATTAATGTGTGTGTGCGTGTGGGCGTGTGTGTGTGTGTGTGTTAAAGGGGGGCTGAGTTAGAAAGGAGAAAAGGTGGGTGTGCTGTAGCATGACAGAGAAAAACATTCTCTCAAAATTAAAATTACTACACTCAAATGGGCTTTGCTTAGCAGAAGGCAGCCAAAGAAATTAACAAGCATGTCAGAAAATTCAGCCAGGATCATCTATCTATATCATCAGAGGTTCCTAACTGAGAGAGTTTGTCATTAATATTGCTTAACATAAAGAGACTCTTAATATATGTATATATTTATATATAAAATGAGTAATATCATAAAAGACACCACAAGCCTCCACACTTTAAGTCTTTAAGTAATGTTAGATATGTTACATGCTCCTTGGGGAAATTTGTCTTCTTCATTTGACCCATCCAATCTAATTAGAGGCAGCAGGCACTCACAGTGCAGCACCCAGTGGCCAGCTCCAGCTCCTTGGTCAAGGGCAACAGCAGGAGTATTCCCAATATCTAACATGGTGTGAGAGAAAAATGGCACACACAGTGAAAGAGAATGCAGAGAGGACAAGTAAAGTTTTTCTTCTCTCTTCTGTTCTGTCTTTATTTAACCTACTTGGCTTCCCTATATCTAGGAGAAAATTGAAAACAATATAAACTTCATGCAAAGCGAGTTTAATATTGCCTTGGAGAGTTGGGGCATGTGACATTTAGCTCTGGTAACCTTTGCTTTCTGTGGCTTTACTCTCAAAGCTGCAGGCAAAGTTAAATCCCAGCAGTTTTGTTTACACAGCGTCCAGTTTTCCTGACATACACAACAGCATGGGGGGGGGGAGGGATCACCTGCAGGATGCATTTAATCAATAACAACCGCTGCAAGTTGTTTGTGTAAAAAGATGTGCAACACCAATTTGTGTATGTTACATGCCCAAGAAAGGTTGCCCGTTTACAGAAACTTACATATATGTATGAAGGGGCCAAAGTCTGTGAAACGTAGAGGAAGAAGAAGACGCCTACATAAACAAGTGGGTTCTGACACTTGTACTAGACTTAGAACAATGAGGATTACTTCTCAACACCCACCAACACTGGCATGTTCTGGCCTATCTGACAAGCTGTCATCTTCTACATTGTTCACTCTGTGCAATTGCACAGTGACAAATGGTATGAACAAAACTGTGTAGGAGAATAGCACAGATTTAAGAAAAAAAAAAAGTCAAACTACAGTACATAATCTCTGCCAATGGCAATCATTTAAACAGCTAAGCTAGAGCCATGTGCACTGAATCTACCTACACATCAAATATCGAGCTGAACGCCACATCTGCACTGTCAGATATCTTCAATGGTAATCCTTCACCATTCATATCAACTGTACAATGCTAATGCTAATATTGAAAAGCATTGCCAACAGCTACTGCCCTTCTTTAAACAATAAGTTGGCTGTCTTTCATGCAACAGTGTCAGTTTTATTTGGCTCTCAACAACACATTATACAAACTGAAAATTAATGCAACCTTCAAGCTGTTGAACCATCACCAAGTCACAGCTGGGAGCCACTTGGAAGGCTTTTATAGTTGCTTTAAAATGGGGGGATATATTCAGAGCACTAGGGGGAATTACAGCTGAGTGTGTGTGTGTGTGTGTGTGTGTGTGTGTGTGTGTGTGTGGTGTACGCATTACTCATTTAGTGGGGACATAAATCCGTTTACATAGTCACAGTTCAAGGGCTTTCCTTTTTTCTTTTTTTTTAAATAAACAAGAAATATGACAATTAAATTAATTAAATCAAATGTTATTTTGCTGTCCAGTCTAATGATGGCCTTCTTCACTTTCATTTACATTTCTTTAGAGAATTCAGTTCAACACTTGGATCCAACTTCAGATCTTCTATCTGCTTACTTTGTCATGAAATAACGAGGGAACATGCTTCACCTGGACCCCATGACTGCTTAATTGTCCAATTAACGTTTCAGCCCTTGAAACTGGGGGACTGTGTATAAAAATGACTGTGATTCCTAAACAGTTAATTCAATACCTTTGTTAAACCCTAAAAATTAAAACTTAAAGTATGCACTCCAATCACATTTTGATGGTCTAGAGACAAAATTACCAAATATTACCAAAACTTGGTGCTGTCCAAATACTTTAGGACCTCACTGCACCTGTACCTTGTTTGTGTGATGAAAAGCAGGTGTGCTTGAAATGTTACAGCTGCAATAAAGAGGTGAAATTGGAGTCTTCTGGTGTGTGAGCTGTTGATTTTTTTTTGCATTCAAAATGTTGACTTGCTTTGAGCCCAGCACCTTCCCCGTGTTTTTTTTGGTGTGGATGTGTGTGTATTTTTTTCTACGTTGCTTATCTGTACCTAAAGCATAATGTTTAGGGTACGCAATATCCAATGAATGTGTCCTCGCAAACACAAAGAAACCAACAAGTGTGGAGTGTGTGCACTACACATCTGTTTGCACATAATGCTTGAACATGTAAGAGAGCGTGTGAGTCTATGCATATGTGTGCACCATCATTAGAGGAAGGTCAGTGTGACACCCTGTATGCTTCATAAATAATGTAAAACAGCACAGGAATTAGACTTTGTAATTATAACTCTTCACAGCACTATGGCTGCTGTTTGCATGTATACATGTGTGCATTATGAGCATCTGTGTCTTTGTGTGTGTGTGTGTGTTTGTCTAATCTCTAATTAGCTCCAAGAGAATACACTGCCTAATAAAGTGTTGCATTACTTATTGCTGGGGATGAGGGAAGTGGTGGAGGGCTAAAAATGCCTCGGTTCATTATAATTTGTCTCGTGTAGTTTATGTGGCTGTTTTAAAGAAATTCACAAAAGGAATACGTGAGAGAAAGAAAAGGGGGAGAAAAGAAAGACAACATTTAGAAATATGCAAGCTCACAGGCTTATACTCTATTTGTATGAATGAGCATGAGTGAATGGCTCATGTTTATAAAGTGAGCCTGGCAGTGAGTGTATGTGAGTGTTGCACTTGTAATCATATTCATCCCTGTCAGGTCAGCCACAGTTTACACTGCCACTTTCAATCTAGCGGCTGTGACTTTGCTTTAAACAGCACACACATGGTATTTGGCTGCTATTCTAATGACATTTAACGCTGACCGATAGGGACTGCATGTCACTCTAATTAGAAGAAGCGTTCCCCTGTTTGGCTAACTGTTAGACTAACATCAACTCCTCCCTGCAAATTTGGGGATGAATTATTGAAAAGGGCAAAGCTGAGCACCTTGATGAGGATGGCACATTTGGCTGGCTGAACGGTCAAACTGACACAGCTCAGAGAAAGAGAATAAAGGCCATCACTATCACACTAGTTCAGAGTGTAGCTTTGTGTGGAACCTGGACCTTATCATAGAAACTACTGGCAATTCATCCCAAAGATGACCTAAAAGCCAGAAGTTACCAAAGTTCAAATTAACATAAAATTTTGAACAGCTGCCTTTGTGGTAGTATTTATCAGAAACCAGCATTATGGCTCAGCCACACTAGAGCAAAAACAGGATGGCAACTTCCTTGTGAGTAGGATTAATTGGTGTTTGCACAGTAATTGCAATTATTTTTTTTCCACATTCAGCAACAGACCGCTGGCACTTCTGGTGAACAAGTGGTTGTCCAGAGGTTGAATCACAATGCAACTGCGTGGCTCACCTGGTCTGTCTCCAAACAGTCGCAGTCTGAGAACTGACTGCAATCATGTTCAGACAGACTGGCAAAGATTTGCAAATAATCACAGTCTAGTTTATAAATGCAGACACTGTGCTAAAACGTTCAGTCAGTGTGTGCACCGCAATTCATTTGCGACGCATCTCTTTTCAATAACGGACTTCACTGAACTGCTGGCCAACTGGTTGCATGAGTTTCTGGCTGAAGTTACTGTAAAAGTCCCGTTTAATGAGAATTTCTATGTATGCAGATGCAATAGATTTGCAATTTTCACAGAGTTAATCGATGTATGATCAGAAACAGTTCTCGTGTAACTGCCAACTTGACCCAATACCGGACATATTACTAGTCATATTACTGTTTTATCGCAGTCTTGATGCAACAAAGTCTTGACCTGTTCCCCATCTAAAAAACCCCAAACATTTCAAAGGTAATAAGATCACAAGTTCATTGTCCACGGTCACAGTAACTTTGGTCATGCCACAGTTTCCAACTTCTGTTTTCCCTACTGTGACTGTAGCATTAGGTATTAAATGCAAAAGGTGTAGCTTCAGTGCACCTAGCAGCAAGAGCTTAATGGCCCTCATTTACTAATATGTGTGTAGAAATCTTCTTATCCTGTGCAAATAACAAGTGCGTACACAGAATTACCGCCAGAACGGTGCACACTTGCGTGTTTGGTTCTTACCACCGTTCACACATTGATGAATCAGAACCAATAGCTTTGTGTATTTTCCATACAATTTGTGTACCATCTAGATATTGCCATGACCCTATTCATTTAGAGGAGGAAACATGTTTGCTTTCAGGTGAAGCAATAGCAATGTTGTGAGACAAAAATCTACACCTTGAAGGCAAGAAAGCTTGAGTGTATGTGTGTGTGTGTGTGTGTGTGTGAGAGTGAGTATGAGTGTGAGAGAGAGAAAGTGAGTGTGTATGTGACTTTGTCACGAAATGTCCTTAAAAATGAGGGTGGGACACCGCAATAACGCCCCCCAGGAGCCAGAGGCAGACAGAGATGGATCCAGGAGAACCAGGCCATCCACAGCCCCCAAGAGTACCGAAGACCAAAGGCCACACATCTCGGCGATATCTGCGCTCCCATCCTAGTAGGAGAAGGAGCGAGGCCCTAGATGCGGCAACCACAGCCAATGGGGTAGAAGTCCCAGAGGACCAGAGGCAACTGGTGTGAGCAGAGATCAGGGTCCCAGGGCTCCAGGCACCCAAGAACCGCCCAGTACCCGGTAGAGCAGTTTATTACTCAGTGTAAATGTCTTTTTGAGGACACTGACAAAGAATGCGCATGTACCCGTCTGTTTTAATAAAACTATAATAGATTGTGAGTGTTAAAGATAAAGACATGTAAGTGAACAGCAATAAGTGATATGCTGTGTTATTGGTGAATGTCACCAGTGAAAAGCTAAAACTGAATTCTTAAAGGCTGCAGAAAAAAAAATCAAACTACCTCAAAGTGTCCAGTGAGGTGCTGATAATCAATTGTACATTCAGACATAATCAGAAAAATGTACTTCTTTGTTTTCAATAGCAGACGCAGGAAAACAAAACAAATTCATTGATATGCCTTCTTCAGCTATCGTGGGGACATTTACCTAAATGACTAAACTGAGATGACTGAAGATTGAAATCTAATTTGTTGCTTTGCTACATTCCAAAGGCTTTGATGGCTGAATCCAAAATTTGCTACAGAGCAACCCAGATAACTAAAACGATTCAGTGCTGTTGTAGATCCTGAATATGTGTATAAACCTCTTTCATGTGTGAGCGTGAGAGAAATAAAGAGTGTGTTAGCCGTTCCCAAGTGATGATTGACGCCGCTGATGACAGAACGGTGGCATCGGATTCTTTCCCGTCTTGCTCCCAAGGCTCCTGACCCACCTAATTGGTTTTCATTGTTTAAAAGACCAAACCATCAAAGGCACCACTGTCAATCTGACGGCTTTTACTTTCAGATTAGGCTCTCTCTATTATTTATAACTGACAAGAAACTTTCTGATATACTCTCTCAAACATACAGACAACAATCCCAACTTGTCTACATACAGACCACGCTTTGGTGATCATATATGCTCGCTTATGCTTTCTCTGCAAGCAGACACACACACACACACACAGAGTGTAAGTATGTTCAGAGACAGCCAGCACACCCTGACACAGCAAAGAGAATATATGACCAAAGGGACTTTTTCAGTGTGTCTGAGTGTGAGTGTTTGTGGATGTGGTATGTTTGAGAGAGGAAAATGAAGATGGACAGTGTGTGTTTGCATATGTATGTATTTCAGAAGGAGACAGACTGATTTTGTGAGTGTGTGTATGTGTGTCTGTGTGTTCAAAGCCTTCATATTTTGCCTCTGTACAGACTCTGCAGAACTGCTGTGACAGTGCAGAACTATCAACACTGATACAAGTTTGTGAGAGTTTTTGCTCCAGACAATACAGAAAAGGCTCATTCTAATGATCAAAGCACTAGAATAACCCAAGGAAATGTCACTACATAATCCTAGACATTAAAAATAGTCTCATAAATTCTTGTTTAACTTTGCTGAGCACAAATATAAATACAACGCACAATGGACTCGGAGGCTTAAATGTTAAATTCCAATCAGAGAAATATTTGACATAAAATAAATGTTTCTGAACTCTCTCTTCCCTCAAAATGACTTTCCCATCTCCACAAATAGGCTAAACTTCAACAACTCCTCTGACAGCTACACAAACATCCTCCCGTTCAGCCTCAACACGTCAGCTAACGGCTGAAGAAACAGCCAAAACCACTACAAACAACATGGTTTTCCTTCCTGCTATGCATCTAATCTGCACCTATCTCCCCTAACTCCACATCAGGGATACAAATTTAGCACAGATTGAGTCTTGCTTTGACAGGAGGCTAGATGCTGTAAAGCTATCTTTCTAGTTTGGTGGAACCCCAGTATACAGTCTGATAATATCAGATACACCTCAAACCAGGAGAAGGTCCGACTCCACCTACTTCCACCCACACATATTCAAGGTATTCACTACACAAACACATACACACACCTCTTTTATCCCAAGCTCTGTTTCCTCTTTAAGATGTCAATCAAACATTGATAAGCGCTTGCTTTTGGACTTACAGTGACAACATCCTTCTCTACCTGCCTGTCTATTTTCCTTTCTTCTTTACACAATTCTGACAATATGAGTTTTGTCAATATTGCATAGCAGGCTCTCTTTCATTCTCCCTCTTTTTTCCTACTGTGATAGTGATCCAAGCGATAAAGCTTGCCTCTATTATTAGCAGAAAATAGAGGGCTGTGGTTGTGAGGATGTGACAAGGAGATGATAACAGAAGTGCTTACTCCTCCGTTCTCCCAGTTCTCCTCCTATATCATTTAGAAAATAGTTGCAGTGCCGCAGCAGATCATGGCTGGCTAATGGCCTTAGAACATAACTGCTGCCACAGTAAGACACACTTACCATTACTCAATTTGTACAGACATTAAAAAGAACATCATTAAAAGTAAGAATGTATCTGTTATTTCACTACTCAAACATGCTCCAATAAATATTTGTGACCAGGCACAAGGACCAGAAGCCAAATTAAGAGGTGTAATTAAGAAAGAGTGAGACTTCAGCTGCGCAGGCCTAGGGCTGCTCTCAGGATTGAGCTTCCTATTACGAACTCACAGCTGCTTTGTCTGAATGTGCATACCTCCTGGTTTTGGCAGCTCTCAACCAAAACATGCATCTTTTTCTTTTGAAATTGCCAGTGGGTGCATTTCCAGACATACTTATCTTCTGTTGCAAATTATTTTCTTTGGAGAAGCTCCAGATCTGACACCTGGCGACATCAAGGAGTTAAAATTAGGTCTACAACATTAGGCTTTAGGGGAGTGTGCTCATTCAGTCCCGAAATACAGATCACATTTTGTCTGCCCAGCAATGTAACGTCCATGGAATAAAGTAGAGTAGAGTAAAGACCCTAGTTGAAGGAAGATTCCACTTTATTTGTAGTTTCAATAACAATATTCAAATGTAGGAAAACTAAAATACTTGAATCTGGGAACACAAAGCCAACACCGCATCACAGTAAAACAGGGAAGGAAACAAAAGCAGTCATTGTTAGAACAGCAAAAGTAACCATGACCGGTTAAAGTTACCGTCACTTTTAACAAACAGACTGGGTACAACTGTTACCAGCTTTCTTTAATGTTATAAATGAGTTCATCTTACTGTATCTGAGGGTTTCTTTACAACTTGTAACATGCCACGCCTTGCCAAATATTATTCTTTTGCTGTCAAGTATATTCATTTTTATTGCTCTTATTTTATTCACTAACCTTTAGTGTAATTAATTTGTATATTTTATTCAATTTTTTGTCTTTTTTATTAATTTAACAAAGGGTTTCTTTGAAGCTTTTTCTTAACTGCTCATTTTTCTTAACACTGTGTAATTACCAGCTTGTTCAATCGTCTGTGAAGTACTCTGAAATACACTATCCTACATGAAAGATCTTATACACCACAAAGCCTGATTGATGTTCACTTAGTCAGTACAATGCTGTTATTACCAGCATGAAACTAGAATTTTTGTATGGCATCCAAAAAAAACAGAAGACAACACAACATAATGTTGTAGTATGGCAGTGAAGAAAGAGAATGAATAGAGATGAATTAAGATTTCAGCAGACACAACGTACAATGGACCACATCCCAGTTTGAAAATATGTGTGAAAAAGTCCTGTTAAGAACGTGTGTGAAGTTTCTCTATTTGTTAAGCTCGGGGGAAAAAAAACAAAACTATAAGCCACAAGCTTATTTCCATAGGCTAATGATTATTACACTGCACGTATTCTTGTGCCTGAAGATGAAGGTCAATAACAGGTGCTTTTTGTATATGTGTGCTTTCACTGAGTTTGGCTCCGACAGCAGCAGTGAAGACAACCAAAGCATGCATAGATTTCTAGGGGGTATGTATTTGGAGCGCTGTGGGTGACTTTGGAAAGCGTTCAGAATAAAAAAAGAATAGTTCTCCAAGAGACCACCTGCTGTGTGTCTCTACACTATGAGTTTTCTGCTATGCATCTGTTACTTACATATACACAATTTAGGCTCGGTTTGAATACATTCACCTCAAATGGTATGCTTCTCTGTGTGTTTGTGTGTCTGCATCGAGTCTAGCACTCTCAAGTGTGTGTTCCACCAAGCCTAAGAAGGTGACATATCGGAGGAGCTTCCTGTATCTATAATTCATAGTGCAGCCTCTAAACAAAGAACTGAGTGCTCGACTCCCATCAGATATGCTACAGGGGAACTGACACGGTTGCAAAAGCTGCAAACAAAATATAGCTGGATAGCTAGGACCTGGAGCTAATAAGAGGTATTACAGACTGTGATAACAGAAAAGAGTACACAGACTGACAAGCAGGCTGACAGCCACATGTGGAATAAGGAATACTATTTTCTTTCTGTCTCTTTTTCTCGCCGCCTTGATGGATTTTCTCTGACCCACATTATCAGGAAAGAGACAGGCAGACGTGTAAACAAGTTCAAATATGACTCAGTGTGCTGTCTACACTGAAACAAAGGCTCTTTCAACGCACTGCAATATTTCCTTTGTTGTGATAGACACCTGTAATCACCCTGTGCTCACAATGAGGACAATCATGCAATATTTAGAAACTCAAGCTCCAATCATTCTCTGAGGGAAGATGCAACATTTATACCTGTTGTGTGCTGAGGTTTTTTCTTCATGCTACACAGGTAGAAGTCTGTCACATTAGTCAAGCAAACCACTCATCCCTGCCGAAGGAAACACTGTGCACCTTTTCTTTCAAACACAGGGTGGGGCGAGCACAGATAATTTCATACAAATAAGAGAACAGCCAGAGCGCAAATATTGAATATAGCACAAAGGCAAATAAGTGTAGAGCAGAGAAGATGACAAGCTTATTTGTGTGAGAGAAAAATTAATAATCTGCAATTTTTAAAATCAACTGAAATGTTTAAGTAATCTTTCATCTGTTTTATATAATTGGTCATTGAATTTGGATACATTTGGATTTTACAGAGTTACTACAGATGTTCCCTCTGACCACACTGACAGAGGTATATGCACACACTTCTAGCTTCAAAATGTGTTCATGGTGTTCTGCTTGTTGGTACTCGCAGTAAGTGACAAAATCAGCTGTGTGAAAAATGAACAGAGAGTTTAAGAATTTATCTTCTGCATGCTGCTACTGGCTTTGCATGTTTGTGAGTTTGGACATGTCTTCAACAAAAAACATGAACGCTGAAATGTATCATTTACGGAAGTTCAGACAGACCAAAGTTAATCTTAAACAAAGACAATCAACAAATTAATATTCTGTGTTTAAATCTATAAACCTATTTCAAGTTCCTATATTTGCCTTTCCTAGAAAACAAAATCTACTGGTGCAAATAATGAACCCTCAAGTCACACACTGTCTGTACACTAAGATGCAATGATGGCTGCATATATCACCAACCTCACATCTGTTCCTGTGAGTCTGTGTCCCCTTAATTAAATAGCTCCATATTGTTAATAGCAGGTGACAAATGTGATTCTCTCAAACACAAATCGTCATGGGCTTCTGATAACAATGCGATGCTTACTGCAATTATCGCACAGATGAAGCAGCCAGGCAGAAGGGAATATGTTCATTAAGATGGTACAAGGGGGGAAAAAAACCTGAGTTAGAAGAAGACAAAAAGAGCTGCAGCAAACACTGGAAAAAGAAGGATAAGTGATTGCAAAGTTGGTAAGATACACTAAGATTGGTGTAGATGAGACATCGGCAATGATGGAGTGGGAAAAAAGTGGCTTTTTCACCACTGATGGAAGAATCATTCCTCGTCTATTCATATGTAACTGGCTCATCCTTCAGTGCAGCCAAAAATAGCTTCCTCGCCAATTGCACATGGTACATTCCCCATCTCATTCATTCTGTTCAACTCAATCAGAGGATGAAGAAAAGTAAAGGATAAGTTGGGATTATAATTCATATAAATATGTAAACATGTGCAACAGCATAAGACTAGCATAGTTAGACTGTGATACGTTCACTACGGTGTAATAATGTACCACAAGTGTAAGCTTTTTTTATACTATTTGCTGTGATTATTTCTGGTTCTAGAAAACTGTCACATTTGCATGAAATGATTTATTTGTTTCTTTAAAAAATCTGTTTTTATTAGTTAAATTATTATGATAACTGATAATGATCTATAAGGAAAAATAAAGCAAAACAAGCTTTTGAATTAAAATAAAAATGTATTATTAATAAACTCCTTGAAAGGTCTGTACATCAACACTCCCCATCCCAGCTAAGAGTCTGGCTGATTTTGCCAAGAAGAAAGGGAAAAAACCCAAAACAAAGCTATGCCAAGCTTGTAGCAAAATTTCCACAAAAACCTGAGTCTGTCAGTGCTGCCAAAGGCGGTACAACCAAGTACTAAGTAAAGGGTCTGAATACTTCATATTTTATATACCCAAATATGCTGTTCTGTAAGTTTTACTTTGAGTAAATTAATCAAATATAGAGTGGTGTGTTTAAATTAATGTTTAATATATTAAATTAATTAAGGTGCATATTAAATATTCTAAAATTGAAAAGGTCTGAAAAAGGGCCAAGTATACAGATATTCACTGAGTGACCACAATTGTATTCCTCAAGACTTGATGTATTGTGCATTCAGAGTTACTCCTGCATACTTTGGTTGTAACAAGAGGCTATTTTGGTTACTGTTTCCTTCCCACTAGCTTGAAGAGTCTGGACATTCTCCTCTGACCTCTGACATCAACAAGGTATTTTCACCCATAGAACTACTATTCAATGGATATTTTCTATGTTTCAGACCTGCCTCTGTAAACCACTGAGATAGTTTTGTGGGAAAATCTCTGTAGATCAATAGTTTCTGAAATAGTCAGACCAGTTGGTTCGCCACCAACAATCATGTTCAAGTAATTTAAATCACCTTTCTATGTGACTGGCTGATTAGATACGTCCATTAAAGACCAGTTGAACAGGTGTACCTAACACCTTTAGTAGCCAGTGAGTGTATATTAAGCACAGCTTTAAAATTTTGCAGGTTTGTCAGCACTCCTGACAATGCTTGATATTGCCACCAAAACCAGGGTTTTGGGGAGTTATATAATACTCTTTTTAAAACTACTAGGCCACCAGGACTTATAAACACCGACAAAGGCAAGAGAGAGTTGGTCAAGAGATGAAATAAGAACAAACTGTAAACAAAGGCAAGAGTAGTTGGAGAAATGTAACTAATGTCGAAGTAGAAACAGATTTAACAGCGAAAAAAAGCAACAAGTACAGTATATCTATTAGAATGGCACCTGTCTGGAAGTAGCCTGGTGCTTTCACATTGTTTGTTCACACCGCCCACGCTGCTTAGTTGGAGGGTGACAACACTAAAAGGACGCAAATCATATTAGGCACCTAAAAATTACTGAGTCCTGAATTGGAATGACTGGAGCTGGCAGCTTATCCGTGGGCAGAGGAAATGCTGCCTGTGTGGACCGTTTATCCAGTGCTATCCAGCGTTTGATTTTCAGATCAACCCTCGCAATGCTTTCAGCTCATTTAGGCCTATGCCCACACCAATGAGATACAATTAAAATGCCTTAAACAGGTGAAGAAGTTTAATTGAAATCAGTCAAAGTTTGTACAATTTTCAACATCACACTTGTCTAAGTTACTCACTGGATTGGGTTTGAGTTAAGAAATCCCAAATCTTGCTCAGTGCTGAAGGAGCTCATCTTCAGCACTGATTTTAGCTCAGAGAAAGTTCAAACTCTCAGCAGAAAAATTTCAAAATAAGACTTCAAGTACTTCTAGTGAATTACTTTACCTCAAACGCATTCGACAGCTGAAACAGCAGTCGAAGGACAAGTCGTTTATTTCTCATAAACATTAGTATTGATCACATTTATGTATTTATCAGAAAATCTTCAATAAGACAACTTTATTTATGATGTAACGTTAACTTTAAATTAATGTTTACTAATGCAATGAGTAGTGGAACAAAAAAAATGAGTTAAAAGAGGCATCTACCCTAAAGTTATTTTCTGCAAACTCGAGGCAACTAAATGCTGGCACTGCGTTGTGTATCATGTGGAGATGAAGCAAGTCGTGTGTAACTTGAAGCAGCTTTTGAATTGCTCATGAACAATTACTGAATGACTTTATTAAAGCCATTTAAATGTGTCTGGCAGCACTGCAAACATAAACAATGCTCTTCTGGTGCATTCCTGACAAAGTAGAAGCTCAATGAGTGTTTGTTCACTGAGCTGCGCTCATTGAGCTTACTATTAATACCAGTAAAACTGTCAAAAAAGAGAATTTTGGGAGGATCAGGTCAGGATATTTTCCACAGTTGTCCTTTCTAACATGCAGAATACCTGCAGGAAACACACTAATTGCTTGTATATATTTCTCATTAACACTTTGTTAGAAGCTCACATCTTCAGCTTGTATCGAACAGCTGCGGTTCCTTGCGTTTTCACCCACATGCTGATCTAACACAGTCCGTTATTTCCTCAAATTCATACCGCGTTCTTTTTTTAAACCCACAACACTCATGTTTAAGAGCATCTAAATCAGGAGGCTTGACGCTGCGAGCCAGGGAAAATGGAGACACGAACAGCTCAAGCGCCAAGACAAACAAGCCAAGGAACACGAGTCGCTTGTGAGCCATAACAGGATCATTATGGTGGTGGCAGCTAGGTACCCTTGCCTGATATGCAGAAACAGGGAAGATGCCATGTCATGTACCAGTCTCTGCTGCCAAGCTCATACACTCAGTCTCCTTTCCAACAGGGCTGGGAAATAATGTTCCCACTGATGTGCAGCCACCACGGGAAAGCTGCAATGCCTATACATTGACTGCATGATGTGAACTAATTTAAGAGCTCTAAATTTTGGGCTCCTTTTGCATATAACCCCCATGTTTATGCTTGTTATTTGACAAACCCCAAGTTGCACGAGCAAATTTAAAGTTTCCTCCACCAAACCCGATGCTCACCTCAGAATCTGCTTACTACAACATGATATAGAGACAACACAGCTAAAAACAATCTGTGTCAAACCTTAATCATCTAAATGTGTGTGGGGTGAGTTGAGGAAGAAGTGCAGCTAGCCAGCATCTTATAGCACGAGCCTTAACTAACGCTCGGTGTGCCAGATTTAAGCATGAGAGGCACTCAACCCCTTCAGCCAGGGCCTCCATTTTGAAACAGTAGGCATTTTAATGTATTAGGTTGGCACAAGGTTAGAGTGGAGGTCATGGGTAAATGAGCTGGGTCCGTTAAGGAGAGAGAGAGAGAGTGCTTGCAGAGGACAAGTAACGGCTGCTATTCACAACTGCAGGCCTGCTTCTTTCTGCTATGTGGCAGCCCTCGACGATTACCAAGGCAGCCACCCTGTGCCCCTATGGTATGTAGACACTGTCGCTCTCATACACAAGGAAAGAGAAGGGGGAGTACTGAAATGTGCGTGTGAGAGAGAGACAGAAAAAGAGATATGGGGTGGGGTGGGTTGAGGGGCAGTTTACAGTACAGCTTGCAAGAGACAATAGCAGTGATCCTTCCAATACAGCAAAACATTCCATCTCGACCGAACAACACAAAGCCAGATATAAATATGGTGTCATCAACAAATACTGTAGCTATGAGATGAGACAATGAGGTTTTCCCACTTCTTTCCTGTTCTATAGTTAATGCCAAAATACAAAATCTATGTACTTGAACAGGGTTGGGTGGAAACCTAAAAATATAAGTATCAAAAAGAAGGAGAAAAGCAGGTATTCAGTGTCAAGTCATGTGTAGTTTTCACTTACAACCCCAACTCTGAAAACACAGAGATGTTTTGCAAAATGTAAAAAACAAACAAAAAAAACTCAGAATGCAATGATCTGCAAATGTCATAAACTCTTGTATTATTTAAAATAGAACACAGAAAACATATCAAGTGTTCAAACTGAGAGATTTTATTGTTTCACGAAAAATAATCGGTCATTTTAAAATTGATGGCGGCAGCATATCTCAACAAAGTTGGAATGGGGCAACAAAAGGCTGGAAAAGTTAGTATGAAAAAGAAAGAGCTGGAGGAACATTTTGCAACTAATTATGTTGACTGGAAACAGTTCAGTGAGGATAAAAAGAGTACCTTAGACAGGCAGAGCTTCTCAGACGCAAAGATCGGCACAGGTTCAGCAATCAACCAAAAAACTGTCAACAAACGATGCAACAATTTCAGAATAAAGCCCCTCAACATAAAATTGCAAATTCTTTAATATCTTGTCATCTACAGTATAATATCATCAAAGTATTCAGAGAATCTGGAGAACTCTCTGCACGCAAAAGACAAAGCTGAAAATCAATAGTGGATGCCCGTCACTTCTGGGTGGCACTGTATTAAAAATCAGGCATGATGGAAAACAGTGCATGGACTCAATGATTTCTGAAAATGATTTCAAAAATCACTGACTGTGTATACAGTTTCCTGTGCAATCCAAAAAATGCTGGTTAAAGTGCTATCAAGCAAAGAAGAAGTTATATAAGAACATGCTTCTGCCTTCTTTGGGCCAGAGCTCATTTAAAATGAACTGAGGAAAAGTGGAAAACTCTTCTGTGGTCAGATTAATCAAAATTTGAAATTATTTTTGGAAAACATGGACATCACATCATCTGTGCTAAAAATTACAGAGAGACCATCTGGCTTGTTATCAGCACTCAGTTCAAAAGGCTGGATCTCTGATGGTATGAGGGTGCATTAATGCCTATGGACCTAGCAGCTTGCACATCTGGAGAGGTGCCATCAGTGCTGAAAGGTATATACAGGTTTTAGAGCAACATATGCTCCCATCCAGACAACATCTCTTTCTTGGAAAGCCTTACATATTTCAGCAAGACAATGATAAACCGAATACTGCTGCTACTACACCACCATGGCTTTGCAGTAGAAGAGGTGGACCTGCAGTCCAGACCTATCACCAACTGAAATTTCACGCATCATGAAATGAAAAATACAACAAAGAAGACTGGGACAGCGTTCCTCTCCCAAAAGTCCAAAAACTGACCTCAGACGTTTACAGGCTGTTAAAAGAAAAGGGGAAGTGACACAATGGTAAATGTGGCCCTTTCCCAATGTTTTGAGACATGCTACTGCTGTCAAATATGAAAAAACCTTGTTTGTTAAAATGTGCATTTCCTTAGGTTAGACATTTAATATGTTTTTTATGTTCTACTGTGAATAAAATATGGGTTTATGAGGTTTGAAAATAACCACTTTCTGTCTTTATTTACCTTTTACACAGCGTTTTTTTGTTCATTTGTTTTTTTGATTGGGGTTATATTTCTTTGTTCTTTAATTAAAACACATCCATGCTACAGTAGCGTTTGGCCTCTTGGTGCGGTCGACCATAAAATGAAAATGATTCAAAGCTTTTGAGAGTTGTAGCTACATAAAGGCAAAAAAGAGGTCATTTTAGCCTATTACTAAGTGGTTGCTAGGAAACATGGTGACATCATGATATCTGATATGTACCTTCAGCCACCTAAGATGTACTTGCAACACACAGACAGAGATGTTGTGTATTACAGTACAATACTTGTGTGTATTTAAAATGGCCATTTCTTGTATGGCTGTCTGTTTTTAGACACCATTTGAGATGCTTGATTCATTTTTGTTAAATCAGAAAACAGGTTTTGTAGAAAATCATGTTTATTTGTCCATCTCACAAATACAACGGATCGCATATGCTTCTGATCAGTCAATACAGCTGTCTGCACAGCAGGAGCAACATTTGGTGTTCCACTGGTGCTTTACAGTTGTAGTCGAGAGCCTAATTGAATCCATATACGTCTATACATGTGTACTGTGTATACATCTATACCCATGGTGCAGGTGAAGCAAATAAATTCCACTCTGAACAGATAAAGTAATTTCAAAAGTACTGCTTTATCTTTCAACAGTCAAATACCAGTGTAACATCAAAGAGGGTGGGCATTCAATAAGGAACTGGTGACAATTTGTTGATATAGGCAGAGGGAGCAGTCCTTGCCCTATCATTGCAAGTCAGATGACAGCAGTGTCAGGCTGCAACCCACTCATTATAATCATTAATTCAAGGCAGGCAAAAAGCCTATAGCTCAGATCCTTTCATTGTGATTACATCTCGTCACAGTGTGATGCAAGCAGACAAAGACAGCTTGGAAAACAAAAGAACACGACAATTACAATAGAAACCAGAAGAGCAAATATCCAAACCTGTTCATGATGTGATGATATGTCTACATTACTATCAATATCTGGCATTTGAATAAAGCAAAAACAGCCTTTTTATTCTGTATGCCTATCAGATAACTTTCACTGGAATGAATGGATGTGATTTGGCTCTATGCTTCTGCAATCAGTGCGTCTTGTTTAAACTCAAATAGATTTCTCACCCCAGCATAGTTCAGCCAAGTGGCAGAGCAGCTTCTCAAAAATAAATGCCAAAAAAATGAAACGACGAGCAGAAAAAACACACACACACGCAGATCTGAAAATGGCACTCTTAAGCATTTCTACCAGCTTCTACAAAATGGCCAACAGATTAACAGGGGATTAATGATTACTTCACAAACTGGGTGTAAAACAAAACAGGCTGAATAACCAAAGAGAAATAAAAGCTGATCACAGGAGTGGGAGATGTGAGAATAAAAGGGGGACGTTAAATCAATGAGATTTAAATGGGAGTTGCAGTTGGATTTGCAGGGTTGATGGTTCGCCTATCTGGGTGTCAAGCATGTACCGTGGGTGTGCTAAACAACATCCAAACATACCCAAATCCCCCAGGCGCCTTTTAAGAGGCGAAAGAATTTGGGAAGGGGATTGGCTGAGGAAAACAGGAGTGGAGGTTGGGGAGAGAGCGGGGTGGACAGGAGAGATATAGAGAGTGTGTAATGGGGAGATCGAATCAATGGGTACCCCTGGAGCAAATAGGAGCCATGACATCATCGTATGGCAAGCAGCAAGGAGTGGGGTGGCGAGAAGTTGGGGGGAGAAAGAGAGAGAGAGAGAGAGAGAGAGCGAAGGCAGAGACGAGAGCACCCACAGTCACCCATTCTGCATCTCGGGGCCCATCCACTAGAATGGATAAGAGCTGAACAATGCACTCTGAATGAATGGGATCCCAAATCCCACAGGAGAAAAACAAATCACCAGTGGGAAAGTGGAAGGGCGAGGGAGAGATGGAGAAAGAGACAGAGAGAGATGGAGAGAGAAAGGGAGACCCTTAAAAAGATGTGCACACAAAGCAACAAAGCATCTTGGGACATGTAGAGCAAGGCAAGTAGAGACTGAGACAAAGCTGCTTTTGTCCTTCCCGGCTGGTGGGTGGCTTGGTGTGAAGGATTTGAACGTGGTACCATTTACATCAAAGCTCTCAAATATATTGATTGGGCCATGTAATCCCTCAAATGGAAAAATGAAAAGGTTGGATCTACACTGGATGAGTTGTTTTTTGGGTCTACATGACGACAGCATGTGGGAGGCAAGAATGAGGCCTTACGTAACTTGTCAGGAGGACTTCGAATTGCGTTTAAAGTTTGCCCTGCATCCTCGTGATGCCGGTTTGACAGAGACACGTGAGGCAAGGAGGGATGTTCAGGGAGGCTCTGATCACAGCACCTCCTCGCAGAAGTCAAAAAGGGATGTTTAATTGCGTGCCTCATCACACAGTGTTAATAAATAAAGTCACAGCCTTCACTGAGAGGGCTCAAAACGAGTGCAGAGTGCGTATTGTTGTGTGCTTTCGAACACAGAGCTTTCATTCCTCCTTCATTACAGCACTGGTGCTATAAGCCAAAACAGAGAAAATAAATTAGAATCACACAACAAAAAAAACTCTTTCATGTTGGATGCTTTGATAAAAAACACAAGCAGGTTTCCACAAACTACATTTAGTTGGCTTATATTTTGGAGCTAGCTAGGGACAACTTGACACACAAAAAAAATAATAATACAAATTTATGAGATTCACTCATAAAAAAATCACAAATAAAAGATAGGAGAGGGAAAAAAACTAGGTCATGAAATTTATTTGGGGATCGATAAAAAGGAAAAGCACTGAAAGCGTGGACTGGAGTAAAACAATGCAAATTTGGAGGAATGAGACAGAATAAGACCCAGAAATGTGAATCAGGAATCAGAAATATGCTCTTTCTGAAAAGAAGCACTTGCGTATGAATGAGCACAATTAACAGCATGCTTATTTGATGCTTAGAAACACTCTGCCTACGAGAAAGAAGCCACTCTTCCGAGTCCAAATTTTATTGAGAGCTGTTTAAACTACCACAGCATCATCCACCGTCCATCAGGAACAGTGAGGCAAAACAAACTCATTTGTTCCCTTTCCAGACGCTACAAGAAATGGACTGTTGAACCGTTTTACTTTGGTTACAGTTTTGTGTTATAATATAGTAATCTGTTTGTACTCTGTGACATTTAAGAAACAGGTGAGTGCAGTTAAAATGTCAGTGCAGTGAGCGCATTTAAACACAATTTATATAGCAAAAAGCTGAGATTGTGAGGTCTGAAGCGAGCCAAGACATTGAAAAGAGGACCAGAGGAGACGCCTGTTAATAAAAGTCAAATCTGTTAGTGGACTGAAACTACCTGGAGTGAAATACTGTATCTCTCTGAGATCAGAGGTGCTGACCCTAACCTCTAACCTCTGAACTTCTTTTAAGTAAGGAAGTCTACAACACACAAGTGTTTTCTCTATACTTACTCTAGCCACATTTTTCAATCAGTTAATTGATTAGTCTACAAACTGTCAGAAACTGTGATAAATCCTAGTTTTCTAGAGCCCAAAGTAAAATCTTCAAATTTCTCCTTTTATCAAACTAAACATTTGGTAAAGTTAAACAATAAAAACCGGAAACATTTACATCTGAGAAGCCAGAAATAGCAAATATTTGCCATTTTTATTTTATAACTAGAAATGACTAAAAAAAAAAAAAAGTCTGAAAACATTCCTAAGAAACTTAGAGAAGATTCAGCGCTTTTGAATATTGATCCTCCTCGAGGTTCAGCTTCTCCTCTTCTCTCCTTCATATGTATATTTGCTTTCTTATTTATAATGGGGAGGACATTGCTAGGTTTGTTAAAACTGTCTGATTTTAAAGAAATATTTTATTTTTATTGTTTAAAGTTTTTTACAGTGAGTTTTCCTTATCAGGATTGAGGCTCTAAGGCCAGCAGGGTGTTGTATCAACCAGTCACTTCAGCCCCACAGTGAAATGAAAAACAACAAGGCTGAAGGAAACAAGTACTTGGGCGGCGTCCAGTGGAAACTCCAGCTCTAGGGGAAAAGCTATTCCTGCTTACAAGTTTTTGATTGAATAGGCCATAGGAAGAACATAAGAAAAATCTGTTGGGAAAAGTCTGGGATTTGTCTCAAAGCTGCATTTAGTACATTTTTTCCCCTTTGAGGCTTAAAAACTCAGAAGAGCTTTGCTTTATCAATTCTCATCAAGTCTGTCTGAAGCTATCAAGCAAAGATATCCTTTGAAGTCAGAGCCAGCATGTAGAGGGTACATTAGCTCACTAGCTCTTACCCCATGCTTTTGCAGCCTAGCATCCGCACAATAAATATTAAAATCGACAGACTCTGCCTTACAAGTGGATGTTCCGTATTATAAATTTCACCCTAGCCTTTGGTCAGCAGGGCAGTGGCTCATTCTAATGCTAAAAGATAGAGACAGACACCAAGAGCGGTAAAGGATTTTAATTTTAAGACTCATTAAAGTGACATCAGAATTTCTCTTTTATGAATGTATGTTTAGAAAACAAACTTAAGTATTCAAAGGTTTTTAAATAAATCAGTCTATCTTAAGGTGGTCACAAGTAGCAGCGCTAAAAAGGGTCAAAAGGCAGATTTGTAATATTGTTTTACAAGCTAACAAAAATTTTAAACCAACGCAGGCTGTGCCCACTTGAACTTTCCTCCATGGAATATCTGTCTTTTCCTCAAATTATTTATCCGAGCGTTTCAAAACAGAAAAAGACCCAGTGTGCTCCTTTAAGCACTGCTAAGGATGTAATATCCACTCACTCACTTAAAGCCTCCTCAAAAAGCCTCCATCAGAAGTGGGTTTTCTCTCTGTCCTATTCCCAAAGCGTTGTGCCGCACAAATTAATAGTGCAACTGATTGACGTGTTTACACTAAGCTGCTTATTCTGTGGCCAAATATTTTGAGTATGACTAATGGCCCTGCAAATGCTTACCTTACATCATATACTTAAAAGGATCGTTTGATACTGTGTCTTTATTTTTTTTGTCTCATATATATACTTTAGAAATTATGGCTGCCAATACCAAACATGCCCAAAATTTCAAATAATGAAGTTGGAATATGTACAAATAATTCTCGTGCTCTAAAAACTAGTCTAAACACTGAGATTCAGACAATCTTTCTTCTATATGATGTCAAACAGAGTTACTAAATATGATCACAGTCGTGGTAAAATAAAAGTATACTATCTGTCAATTTAAATGTTTTATACAGGGCATAATTTAAAAAAAAAAAATCTACTCTTTACCTGGTCTTAAAATTAATTCAGGGCCAGCTCAGACCAACAACATTACATCACATAATGCCATTGTTTATTTAGTGTGATTAAATAAACCCCAAGATTAAACAGAACCACCTTTAGCAGAAATAACCTGAATTGTTTTCTGTGTGACTTTATTAGTCATTCAAATCATTGTGGAAGAATTTTGGCCCACTCTTTTTAACAGCTTCAGTTTATTGAGGTCATTTGTTTCTCCACAGCTCTCTTAAGGTCCCGGCACAGCACTTAAGTCAGGATGAGGTCTTGACTTTGACTGGACAACTGCAACACCTTGACTGTTTTGTTTTTCAGCCATTCTGTTGCCGGTGCTTGGCATGATTGTCCTGTACCGTAACAAAATATTGCCCAAGCTTCAGCTGTTGGACAGATGGCCTCATATTTGAGTCTAGACTCTACTTTGGTATACAGAGGAGTTCATGGTCGACTCAGTGACGACGAGGTACCCGGGTCCTGTGGCTGCAGAACAAACCAAAATCGTCACACCTCCAACACCATGCTTGACAACTGGTTGATTTAATAAACAGTACATGGCTGCTACTTACCCTCCTGTGAAAGCATTAACTTTACTTAGTTTTTCACAGTCTGTTTTTGTTAAATAAACAACGACATGGTGTTAATACACCACGTGGTGTTTTTCATCTTTTAAGACCTGTTAAGGACTAGATTCTTTTTTATTATATCCTGATACTTAAAACATTAGAAATGAAATACGGTGTACTTTCTTCTCCAATCATCTCCGCCATCTCTGTGAATGCAGAACCCCCACCCACCTTGTGTTCAAATCCTTTGCTTTTGAGAGGTAGCCAGTGTTTCCGCACCTCAGAGATAAATAAGATAAATAAGGATTATTTTCAACCGTGAATAATGCAGAATTCCTGCAGTTTAGTTCAAGAATAATCCACTTTAATGTTTTACTTTCAGTGCCCTTTTTATCTTTGCCTTTCTTTTATCTATTATTGAAATACTCTCCTCTTGCATGTTTGCTTTCTGTAAGCTGTATCTTTTTACAAATTAAATAATCACAGAAAAATAATAATATACTTTGTGGCCCAGTCATGGTGTGATCATGAAAACATATGGCTAAAAAAAGATCTCACTTACTCAAGTTTTCAACACTTACGTTTTTGTCTCTGCGGCTGTACAAAATTGTGCCATCTGGTTTGTTGGCATGTTGGTTTGTTGTACTAAAGATGCAAATACATACATTTATGAAACTAAGAATCTTATTTTTTTAATCAATTTCTTTCATTCATAATCTACCGGCATATTTAGACATTTTTTTAAAGTTTTGCACCGAAGGATAAACTGAGCAACTTGGAGAATGAAAGGGAGATGTCCATGTGGTGCTACAAACTCCACCAGTCCAGTACGCATACAGCAGATGCTGGGTAGAAAGCCAGTATCTGATTTACGCATCATTATTTCTCTAAAGGCAAAAGTCTCACAAACAACACACCTCTGACATAAAATAGAAAAAGAAATTGAATTTATTTATATCTCAAGGTCTATGCAGCTGGAAATGTTTAATCGGGTTATCTGCAGTCTAGCTAGCATGCCAACAAAAACTTCTCGAAATACAGATAAAAGCAGACATTCCTGTTTCTCAGAAGCTCAGAAACACTTCCTGTCATAAAGTCGCAAGCCATACATACTACTATTATGAGGACTTCACATAGTCTAATGCAAACTGCATGAGAAATTTCAGCAAATTCTCACTCTCATCTTTCTGTTGCCAGTCTCGAGTTTTCTTTGTAGTCTTTTCTGTATTGTTTGTCCTTGCTATCACCTTCTGCTGCATCCTGATCTTCTCCCTTCCATCATCTGCTCACATCAAGTTTTCCCCCTAACTTTTCTTTCCTTTTGACAGCAGATCAATCAAGTCATTTTTCTGTCTCAGCCCCCTCCCCACTGGGATAACAATGCAACAGGTCTTGCGTCATACCTTCACTGAACGAGGCCAATCTCACCGGTCCTTATGAGGGTAAACTAGAGCTCTCACTCCTGAAATATTAAGGAGTGCATGAGAAGACATTTATGCCTGTGTGCCGATGTACTGCAGTGCTTCCTCGGTTTTCATATCTGAAACAGCAACATTTCACCGAACCCGATACAAATTCAGTTATGAGGAAAATAGTATCTCACATGGGTGAGGTCACACAATTATTGAAACAGAAACTATAATCCATGAATTCCATGTTGGTCCACACACTTTAGAGACAGAGGGTGTTATGAAAGATTTTCCCCTGATATTATATACTTCAATAAAATCCAGAAACAAATATAAAAATCCGCTCCACTCACTTTTAATTTCAAGTATGCCTTCTAACATCTTATCCACTCTACTGCAGATACACTGTACGTCACATATAGTTTGGAGAATGAGATGTGAAGCCCCCTGGCAGTCCTTCTCCTCAGGAAGAGTGCTAATGAAGTAGGAGGCCAGTCGGATGAGAGAGTCTTACTCTCCACTTAGGTTCCAAGCAATCAATAAAACACAAAGTGCCACTGTTCCCATCCCCTTACATATCTTTTGCTTTCTTCTCTTGATCCCAATTTTCTTTATTATTTCTACATCCTCTCTAATTGTTTTACTTCTTTTCACTTCCTCTCTCACCTTTATATCTCAATATTTCTGTCCTTGTCACCTCTTAATTCTCTGCTTTCTTCCATTTGCTGTTCTCCCTTCCCCTCGCCATTAGACAGCCAGCACAGACGGTGCTATAAATCTGTGCTGTAATTAGTATGACACTTGCAGCAGAATTTCATTTCTATTCACAACTAATTTACTTCTCCGTCATTGCGGTGTTTTGACATCTCAAAAGTTTTACTGAGGGATTCTCAGAGTTTGGAAGCAAACAAACTTACTGTCAAGAAACTCTAATCAGAAAGCACCAATGGAAATTTAAAAGAAAAGCGCACACTCAAAGTACCTTAATACAAACTTAAATGAGGAATCTTATCCATCTCAGATACTTCACTGCCCCTGAGGGATGCTTTCCAAACTGTGAGGCAACAGTGCCCCCTGTAGGTCAACGGTGAACGTGCACCTCAATGATGTTCAGTGAAGTTGATCCCTTTACACTTTTAACCAGCCTTGTTTTAGCCCCCCAGCTATCTCCTCCCACAAGGGAAATTGTGTAAGTGGATTTAAATAAATTAATACCTCTTCTGCAAAGCCTAGGGAGAACACAGAAGAAAACCATAAAAAAAAATACGTACTGCTGTTGCATTCACAAAGATAAAGCAAAACACATATTTTTTTCTGGCTAACGCCTATAGGCCCGCATTTAAGACGACAGCAATTTGAATACGTCATGCCTAATTCTACGTTTAGACTGAGCCGACATTCTCTAGGGTCTGAATACAAAGCAGTGTTCAAGAAAGACAGTTGACTAGTCAGCTGGAACACCACTATCCAGGCTGTGGGGATAATCAGTCCCACCATTTTGAGATAAAAAACTGCTTTACAAGAAACCATTCAAGTGCCCAAAGGCCAAAAATTTATTTTCAGTATCTGTGCCAACAAACAAAAGTCGTGTGCAACACTCATAGTCGGCAGAATATACTTCAAGTATTTCTGAAAAAAAAAATCAACAACATTTCACTATGTGTTCATGTTTGAGGCTGAGCTTGTTAGGAGAATTAAATCATTAAGACTCAAGAAAATGTTTCAATTAAATCTCAAACTTCAAAGGCTGAAAATCATTTAATGTTAGAAAGACACTGTCTTTTGAGTTCTGATTGCTTTCACTACAGCTACAGAGCTCTACTTCTCCCAGTGGAAAAAGAATAAATGAGTGAGGGAGGCTCATGAGGTCTCAGTTATCAGAATAAGTACATGGTTTTAGCTAATTGGGATCCAAACAAACTCTGAATAAAAATAAATAGAAACAGGAAAATGCTTTGATAGAAAACAATCAAAGCAATATTTAGCTCATGCTTATTGGTGTTTTCCTTTAGAAGAACAAATATTTAAGGTTAATTAGATTGCTGCTTAATTATTTGTCCTACTATTTGTGGGCAAAAATTGGCTATTAAGAATCCTAATGAAGAAACTCACTAGTGACCTCAATAAGGCAGGCACCGAGACTAAATCTGAAACATATTCCAACAGAGATTAGATGCTGGGCATTCAAACAATTCAGTGCTAGTAACAAAACAATGCCCCAACATACTGACCAATTTCAACCACACAATAAGTCTCTCAAGAGAACAAAAAGACCCAGGAGGTTTCCGATAACAAGCTCCCTGATCTCTGATCCATACACTACAGTTACCCTGGAGCTAGATGCAAGCCTACCTCTGGGTCACGACAGAGACCAGAGGGATTAGCAAAAGAACAGAGAAAGACTGGTGGTGCCTCTTAATTGACATTTACAAAGAACAGCTCTGTGATCAAAGTGCACAATAAGACTTGGAGCAAATAGGATGTTTACAACAGATAAGTGAAGCTATAAGAAAAGCAGACTGTCTGTATGTGTCCATACCTCAGAGTCTTCACCCTGGAGCCCCAGCTGGAGGACGGCACTAGGAGACTTCAGTCTGGCATGGCTGGACTGGGCCATCTGCAGGTTCAACTGCCACCCAACATACTCCAGCTGAAACACACAAACAGAGTTTTAGAATTAACATAACCGTAAAAATAAAGCCTCACACATCAGTTTAATAACTGCCTCAGGCAGCTTTTCAAAGACTTAAAAAAAAGTGCTTTTCCCATAAAATAATTGCTATTTTATTATTACTTCTGCCTCATCCTCATTATCTTGGCACTTTTGACCTGATTTTTTTATGCTTCATTTCCTTCTCATTGTTCTCCCCCCACTCTTTTTTTTTTTTTTTTTTTTTTTTTTTCCAATTCCCTTTTTT
>VUQG01041283.1:11158-21637 GCA_015106755.1 Etia nguti | reverse complement strand
TTTTTTTCTTTTTCTTTTTTTCTCCCCCCACTCTTTTTTTTTTTTTACTGTTTTATGTTTCCAATGCACTTATTAGTCAAATTAATCAGCATTGCACTTTTTTTCCAAAGTAGTTATTACTCATTTAGACTTTTCAATATTTCATCTGTAACTTCATGTTAACATTTTGCCATATTGCTTTGTTACAAGGACAAAGGAAAACCTAAAACCGTTTTATTTGCTGCATGACCGTGTTTGTGTAGAACTTTACTTTATCCCTTCATCCAAACTTTTCTCCACCAAAAGTGAAAAAAGAAAGGTCTACGTGATGTGATGTGAACTTGTATAAAACTTGCAGTGTCTCCTTATACCAACCTCACCAATTCCCCCACCTGCTTGGCTGATTTAATGACAGACAGTTCACCAGTCAGCTGAAGCAGTGTGATAGATTAGCAGCAGTGAGTCAAGGCGGGGCAGTTAAGTGTTTTATGATGCAGGGAGAGGCCATAATAATAAACCATGTGTGACTTATTGGTTGTGGATGCATCACAGCACAGGTGTGAGGTGGGGAAGGACTGAAATGCATTTATTTATACTGTAGCAACATTCAAATTAGCAAGAATAAACATTACAACTCTGCGGTCATTGGTCTTTAAGTTTCTTTATATGTAAAAGAATAAATCTGAATACATTTAATAAACACCTGCAGTCTTTTATTATCTTGTAGAAAATAGGTGAAAATAAATGAGCCTTCTAATAGTACAGTACATAGATATTGCTTTCTAACACATTTCTGCTTTTTCTGCTTGATCGTAGGTCAGTTTGCTCATTTTTAAATGAAAAACAGGTAATGAAAGGAACTGTCCCCGACAACCTCACATGAAGGAAAAATTCTTAATTCTCTGTAAACAGCAGAGTTAATTAAAACAGCAAATAGCCCATTCAATCACACAACAGCCAGTAGCAAGCATAGAGATCAACTTGAGGTCCTGTTCCCACATGTCTGATATTTATATTATTTTGGTATTTTGTTCTCACAACTATTTAGATCGCTGGGGTGATGCGGTTTCTGTTTATTTGTAAGACGGTTGCTCATTTTTTCTGTGCATTCAAAAAACTATTTACTTAATTTGTCAATCATGACACACACACACATATTTGACACCAGCACTGAGCTTAGAGCTACATCTCGCAGTTATTTTCCTTATTGATTCATCTGCTGATTGTTTTCTCGTTTGCTCTGTAAAATGCCAGAACACAGGGGAAAATGTCATTTATAATTGCCCAAGGTGGGATCTTCAAATGTCAGCTTTTTGTCCAACCAACCAAAGATATTGCATTTACAATTGTGATATTATCAGTGCAGAAAAAAAGACCCAAGTCCTGATATTCCAGAGGCTGAAATCTACAAATGCCAGTTAACATTCTGTTGGTTAACTAATAGTTGTAGTTTCATTGTTCACACCCAGTTTTGATATTGACAATAAAAATGTATGACTTAGGATGTTCAGTGAGCATGTGGCAGAAATGGCAAGATGTCTGCTGAATAGAAATGGTTGTGAATATGAGACTCAGTTTAATCTAAAATGTGCGTGTGAGACAAAACATATTAGTTTAATTATTACAGTATTAGTATAATCATGACTCTATTCTCAAGGATCAATAGCTGTCACATCATTCCATGTACAAATTCACTAGGGAGCGAGGGAAGATTTGCCAGATATGAGCAGGTGAGACATAAATGTATGACAACAGCAACAGCCCCGGCATAATGTGACTGATGTGTACATGCTGCATATTTATTCTGTGTTTGATCTTAATTCCCTTGTCTCTGAAAGGAATGCTGTTTGAAGTGTCGCTCTTTAATCAAGTTATAGAGTGAAACAAGTTTTAAAATTAATGAAACAACTTGTGTGAGCTTTGAAAGAAGTCTTTGTAATCCAAATGGCTGGGAAGAATTCACATAAAAGCAGGTCAGTCTTAATGTGGACACTCTGATGCTTATTTTCAATTCAGTATCACATTATGAATTCAATAGAACTCAGTTCGCGATGAAAATAAAATATAACGGTCAGCTTTGGGTTTTAAAGACGTTATAGCAGGTGTAGTCAAAGTTCAGGTATATTAACACTAATAATGTTAGACTGTGTAACTTTAAAAAGTGCATGCCAAGCGTTAACAGTACTACGGCTCACAAGACCTCTGAAAAAATATTTAGAAACGCTGCTGATACATCTTTAGTTTAAAAATGTTGTTTTAGTCTGAACAAGTAGAAACTCAAGATTTTTAGAAATAATGATGAAGATGCTCATGTTTGCCTCCTAATGAGGTCAAACCCTTCACAAAAAAATATTACACTGTATACTGACTCGCTCGCTTTTTGTGATCCTCCACAGACTTACGGCAACTGAAATGTTATTTCTCATTTACACCAGCACAGGCACAACTGGTGCATGAACGACAAGAATAACTGGTTTACAAGCACTGTAGTGTTGATGGATACAGTTTCTGCATCAGTGGTAAAACTCTTGTTTGGATAGATTGTTATTTAGGTTTTTACAAACAAACTGTAAATGGTTTGCTGTGTATATTCTGCTAAATAAAAATAAGCAGTCTGATGGTTACGAGGACAAAAAAAATCTTAGACGGTACCTTCTTGGGGGCAAACAAATTACGTTTCAGTTTCTCCACCAGTTCGGGTCCAGTAGTTGCCCAGGTCTGAGAGAACACCTCAGCCTTCTCTGGGGTTAGATGGACCATCTCCAGCTGTTGTTGCAAAGAGGCCGGCTTTACATTATGATACACTGCCTAGTGAAGGTGACGAGAGAAGTGGACAGGATGTGTTAATCAGCATCAAATGTATTCATCTGTATTGGTTTATTGTGCAGTTACAGTTATAAAAGAACAATCCATTTAATCTAACACCAAACACAACATTGGAAATACAGCTACTCGTGACACAACAGTGACCCCAGGTGGAGAAATAGGCTCACTATGTGATTCAAAAGCTAAAGCACAGACACCATGCCAATCTCCTCATATTATGATATTAAAAAAATATGCAAAATAAGCGCTGTGCATCATTTGAATCACTTTTTATGTGCACTGCAGGAAAAACAATGTAGAAACTTGTAAACGTGTCTGGTCGCATGACTTTGTTGATCCATGTACAGAAGACCTCTCTTATCGCTCTTATGTTTATCTTTCTTACAAATACACCTGTATGATGTACACTACAAGGGCAAAGAACAGTAACAGATTTAAATGTACAGAAATGTTTCTGCAGCACCATATCTAAGTGGATTCAAATAATATAATATTCTCAAACTAGCAAAAAGAAAGTCCAGCTTATCAAGATAAACACAGCTGTAACAAAGGATGTCTGATGACCACTCACTTGCTCTAATATAAAGGCAGAAGTTTCCAAGACTAGGTTGAGAGCATTTTTATCCAATGAGAGAGCCCCCTGGAGTTTTTCCTCCTCTTCCTCGCTGAACGTCCGCTCTCCCTATGTAGAAAAAAATCCTATGTAATGTAAAAGCATCCTGAAATAACTGTTTTGAAGGAACTAAATATATGAATGAAAAGCCACTGTCTGCTTGACAATCAAAACATTTTCAGAATTAGCTTTAAAACACAGTATGTGGGTGTCAGTGTTAATCTGACAAGTCTGACAACAACAAAGGTTTCCTTGAAAGGAGCTTATATTCATAAACAACATGCAGTATTATACTCATGTTACTCATACTAATGTTTTGCTGCGTGCAGCTCCTCTGCTGCCACTCGTGAGTGACAGTCAGTTCAGTCAACAAACAGATTTTTATTATAGTTTTATTTTTATTTTGGGTATTTTTAAAGCAAAATATGCAGCATTGCAGTATCACAATTTCCAAAGTTAAGTCCCGGTCAATCTGCTTTTTTCAACTTATCCAATTCAGGGTCATATAGCAGCTAAAGCCAATGTCCTATCTCAGTAGTCATAGGGTAAGAAGGGAGGTACATCCTGGATAGGTTGCCAGTTTATCAGGGCTCACACGGAGAGACAGAGAGACAACATTCACACCTACAGTCAATTTAGAATTGCCAGTTAACCTAACATGAACATGGCTTTGGAGGAATCTAGAGTACCTGTACATAACCCACAAAGCAAGAACATCACAGGTTTGAATGCTTCTCAGTTTGCAAGTTTTCTCTGGGCCTGTGAGCCAGTGGTGCTAACTACTGTACCACTGTGCCACCAGTTAAGTAAATAAAGCCCCTAGTCTTTATTTAATGTGGATACTAGGTCATGGATAGACTGAGGCTTGTAGCACTTGACATCACACATGCAAAAGGTTGAAAAACTGCTACTGTATGAATAAAAAACTAAGCATAAACTAACAAGGAGTTAAAATATTCATTCTAATTTCATAAATATCAACAAAACAATTCATCCGCTAGGCTGAATTCCAGCATAGGAACATTAAATAATGTACATGTCATGCCTATTGCAATAAATATTATTATTTTTAAAAGTTGCACTGCCTCCCATTAGCACTTCAAAAAAATAAAGAAACCAGGCAAAGAGTGCCTTGAATAAAACATTTAGTTTGACGAGTCAATCTTGTGACAAACCAGAAAGATTAACAGATCCAGGTCTGCGTGTGCATTAATTAAAGTCAAGTGTGAGCGATGCTCCAGTAAGTCTTTATGCATGCACTGCTCTCTCTGGCAAAGCCTCTCGTCTTTGGCACAGATAACATTGTGCAGTCTCCATACCTTAAGATGAAGCTTCTGTATGATGCGGGAGATCAGTCTGGAGAACTTGTTCACATCAATTGCGTTGATGAAAGTCACTGCTTCTTTTATGCTGTTTAGGAGAAAAAAGAGTCACAAGTGTTAATGACACTGATGTAGGACATTCTCAGATCTCTTTGTTAAGAATCAGAGTTCAGGGCTCAGCATGAAAGATGGTTCTCTCAGACTGTCATTGAATTTCAAAGGCGCTTCTAACTAAAAACACAAAGTGCTGATTGTTTTGTGCCAAATTAGCAGATCTCACAAGGTAAAAAAAGAACATCAGCTGTAGTGTGAAGAGTGCATGGCAGCGTAACATGAGGCTATGTACCACATAGTGAATGAAGAATTCTGGGATAATACTAATAACAATGTGGCAGATATACATGTTTTGATTTTATTGTAATTTATTTTATGACAGATGCATGAATCATCTTTGTGCACCTACTTCGGTTTACTAGCAACATATCAGTAACATGACTGGGTACAGAAACAGCATCTCAGAGGCAGAGACTATCAGAGGTAAAGATTGGCAGAAGTTCACCAATCTCCACAAAGAGAATCTGGAGAAATCTCTGTGCATGAGGGACAATTTTGAATGCCCATCATCTTTGGACCCTCAGATAGCACTGCATTAAAAACAGACATGATTCTGTCATAAAAATCACTGCATGGGCTCAAGAATACGTCTCTGAACACATTTCCTGTGCCATCCACAAATACAGGTTAAAGCTCTAGCATGCTAAGAAGAATTCACATGTGAAGATGATCCAGAAATGCTGCCGTCCTCTCTGGGCCAAAGCTTAAATAAAATCGACTGAGGCAAAATGGAAAACTGCTCTGATGAATCGAAATTTGAAATTCTTTTTGGGAAAACATTGATGCCACATCATCTGGGCTAAGAAGAAAAGGACCAATGAGCTTGTTATCAGCACTAAGGTCAAATGCCTGGTTCCCTGATGGTAATTGTTTGCATATGTGCACTGGCAACTTGCACTTCTGGAAAGTCTAAACCCATATATACCTTTCAGTGCTGAAGGGTATATGCTTCCATCCAGATGATGACTTTTTCAAGGAAGGCCTTCACATGTTTCAACATGACAATGGTAAACTGAATACTGCAGCTAATACAACAGCACGGCTTTGTATCAAAAGAGCCCAGGTGCTGAACGTTCACCAACTGAAAACATCTGGAGCATCATGATTTAGAAAATAAGACAAAGAAGACTCAGGACTGTTGAGCAGCTAAAATCCCAAAAGTCAAACAACTTGTCTCCTCATTTGCCAGATGTTTATGTACTGCTGTTATAAGAGAGGATACCATCAAATTAACCTTCATGAAATAATGAAAAGTCTTAGTTTACAAATTTTATATCTGTTCTGTTGTATTATTCCCAAATCATTGCCCATTGTTTTATTTAACACTGCACAATATCCCAGATAGATAGGTGCACAGACGTCTGTCTATCTAAGGATGAGCGCACTGGCTCCTGGAAGAGATCTATCCTGTTGGGCTACATAGGCTAAAGCAGGGGTACCCAATCCCAGTCCTTGAGAGCTACTGTCCTGCAGTATTTAGATGCATCCTTGTTCCGGCACACCTGAATCAAGTGAATGGCTTGTTAACAGGACTTTGCCAAACTTGATGGCATGCTGAAAGAGGTAATCCAACTATTTGATTCAGGTGTGTTGGAGTAGGCATGCATCTAAAAGCTGCAGGACAGTAACTCTCAAGGACTGGGATTGGGCACCCCTGGGCTAAAGGTTATCATCGAGTAAAGCCTGATGGAAATAAGAATACTAAGATTGTTACAAATACGGATAATCAATTATATAAAAATCCAACATGCTGAAATACTGGCCAAAATTTTTTATCTTTCAGATACACTAAACATAAACAGATTTCCCTAACTTTTATAATATGTAGTTATTTATTTACTCGTTTACGCTCAGTTTGGATCATTTGTAGTATTTGTATTTGTTTCCAACAGGTAAGTTGCACAGTGCCCTCTGGTGGACCAGTTATGCAAAATCAACACTCATAACACGGTTGAAGGGTGTTTCAGCAGTCTCTTCTTTACTCTTTCGATTTTAATTTATCAGCCGTTATAAATTGCGAAACTAATAGATAGGCCGCAGATAAATCAGCCAGACTACGTCAGTTAGAGACATTTTCTCAGCGATCCTGCTTCACAACTAGATTCAAAACATGCTACCCCAAATGGCATAGTAGTGACACCAGATCACCTTATTACAGGATTCAGGGGTTCAGACCTTATTGTTTTGTTTGTTTAGATTTTTTTTTTTTTAATCTTGATCCTAAACTGGCCCTTCCTTTTCTTTTTCATCAAAAAAATAAATAAAAATAATAATCTCTTGCAACTCTACTACTGCTAGTAACAGAAAGTCTAAATTGGCAAAAGTTTTTTGTTTTTTCATTCAAATCGGTTTCAACTGTCTCATAAGTGGTCTAAAGGGGGTCAATACTCCTGTCCAGTTTCAAGTTGTAGTAGTTTTGTGTTTTTAACCCAAGTATAAGTAGTAACTTGTACAGACTGAACTCGAAATACATCCTTGTGAGATTTTACTTAACCCGGCACCCCAGTAGTATTTTTATTTTACAAAGACACTGCTTAAGTGGAGTCATTGTGTGCATAAGTTCGACCACTGTACCACAGTATGACTCGTTTACTCCAGCCCACCAACATACTTGCTAATGTTACCATACCAGATTGAGCGTAAGGCTAAAATGGAAGAAGGCGCCTTTGTGCAATTCAATCTCACAAAAATTAAAAAAAGATAAATACAGATATCTTTTGCTAATATGTATTAATGCACCAAATTACAATATCGACTTTCGGCATGCCTTCGTGTGCTACAGGTAGCTCAGGGTTCGCTACAAGATTAAATGTCTCTACGTGTAATTTTTTTTTTGGGGGGGAGGGGATCCCACCTTTGTGTTTCTTTTATAATGGAAGTCATTGTAGTCTGCGTCCTTAAAAAACTGGGAATGAAAAGTTGAAGAGCGTCAAAGCGACGGCAGCATCCTCACACTGTTGACATTCCGGCTTCCTGTTGTCACAAGACGAGTCACGTGACCGTCAAAGCTGCGCGGCGATGCGCAGTCACGGCAGAGAGTGGAGCCGCGCTGGCTGCTGTTAGCCTGCTGGATGGAGGGAAGTCATTTACTTGCATTAAAAACGAAAACTCACTGCTGACATTTGTGATAATTTTACTTGCTGCAAAATAAAGTTTCTGTGAGATTTGTTTTGCGTAAAAACTGCGAATAGTGACTCTCTGAAAATGCAACAGTCGCTACGGAATCAGCGTTGGACAAATCAGTGCCTGTCCTGCAAGAAAAGCGCTAAAAAAAATAGCAAAGGCAAATAAAATGATTTATTTTACTAATGCTTTATCCGTCATATACCAGAACAAATTTGGGGCTGTGCTGAAATATTTAAAGAAACAACAACAACAAAAACCCTCCCCGTTGCAGATGGACTGTTCTTCTGATAATAGCCCAAATACAATCATGACAATCCGTCATTATAGTCTACTGGTTTTTCGTTTTCTGTTTATCCATGAACTTGTTTTTAGGCAATAAAGGCGCGACATACTGGATATGAAGATTTTTGTTTTGTGTGAGTTTTGTGTGATTTTGTCTCAAATTAATTTCAAATTGTCCGTAGCACTGTTCTTTTTCCCACCACCGTGGTTTAAAGTTAAGAATTGATGACCCAAAAATGTTTTATGAATTGACTTGACAAAAGTACAGTGGATCTGAGAATTTGTAATGAATGTTAGGCGGCATACTTATTTTAAACATTTAGTTAAATATAATGTACCACATACATATTTAGCCAAGTATCGGGTGATTTGTGGCAGGAGGATAGCAACAAGTGTGAAAGGGAAGGTCTACAAGATAATAGTGAGACCTCTTGTGACGGATGGTTTGGAGACAGTGGCACTGGCAAAAAGACAGGAGGTCGAGCCAGGAGTCATCAGGAGAAACCGGGATGGACATGATTAGAAATGAGTACATCAGAAAGACATCTCAAAGCAGTTTGAAGTAAGTATGGAGATGTTTTGGACATGTGAAGAGGAGGGATAGTGGATATATTGGACAAAGGATGTCGAATATAAAGGAGGAGGAAAAGAGGAAGTCCACAGAGGAGGTTCATGGATGTCGTGAAGGAAGACATGCAAGGGTTTGCTAGGGATAGGGTGAGATGGAGGCAGATAATCCAGCACGGTGACTCCCAACAGGAGCAGCTGACTTAAGATCTTTATAAAAATGAAGTAAGCCAAGCACACAGGTTTCATTTTGACGTTTATTATGTTGAAAAAGAAGAGAAAATAAGTCATATACACACAAAAATTAAGAGCATCATTTGGTAAGACATGGTGAATCTTTGAAAAATACTTTGCATACAAATAAAAGAAAAATCATTTCATATATATTTTTCTGTCACACAGCATATCTTCAACATAATAATATTCTGTACTCTAAATCTCTCAATACTGTAATAGACCGGTTCCAATTTTTGATTCGAAATAGTTTTGCTTTTACTTTTACTTGCTCATTCTCTTAGTCTGGAAAAAAACAAACTTCTAAGACTGCCCCAAAAGGTCACTTCCTGCCACACAATTCTCTTTCAAGTAAACACTTTAGCAAGTTCCAGTTACAAACTGACACAGAGGAGCTGAAAGTCACGAGCCAACCTTCAGTGAGGCGTAAGGAATGTACCATTCATAAATAAATACTTACTTTTACTTCAAACTGAAAAAAAAAAAGATAACACAAGAAGAAAGAGAAAGCACACATACAAGGAGTGTCAGATCACACAGTACCTTGAAGATTTATAGTTTTGATAAAAGTTGGTAAATTGAGGTTGTGGTAAACAGATTGCATCACTGTAAACATCGGCTGACATCTGCAGGTTCGGGATCTCGCTGCCACTATTTGAAGGAGGGTAAATTTGGCACTTTTATGCTGATGTCACCAATGTTGATGTTTCTGGGCATTTCCGGGAGGTTCATGTTCTTTACAGCTGATACAGCACGAGCAGGCGCTCCTGCAATACCGGCCTATACACACACACGCACAAAAAACACACACAAGGAAGGTTGATAAGACACAAACCAGTGAAGCAGAAAACATGCCGTTACAGGACGAGACACTGAAAAGTGAACACTGGACACACACAATGCTAAACAGAGTACTAGACAATCAACTGCTGACAAAATGCAAAAGCACTGACAGCTACTGAGACAACAACATGTGCAAATGTACATTCAGATGCCTTCATAGCTTCATACGCACATGCATTATTTTTCTTATTTTCTCGAGAATGATTGGATCACAACCAGAGCCAATTATGAGTCAACGGTGAGGACATACTGTACTACACCATTCACTGATTTTGAGCACTACTGGACATTCATCAAATGGACAAAAGGCAGCATTGCTTGGAAAGTGAACCCACCGGACTCTTGAGGACCGATGAGGTTAAAATGGAAGGAGAGAATTGGGTAAAGCAAAAGAATGGATTTTGATATGAAGACGGTAATGATGTTCGGATAGATAGGTGGGTAGATTTTAGAAAACATACAATGTTTGCTTTAGGAGTAATAGTACAGGTGATACTATACCTCTAGTGAGTTGAATTACCTCTGGGGAGCCTACACATGACAGTAGCTAACATTTTTCTGTCTAAATACATA
>VUQG01041279.1:0-10986 GCA_015106755.1 Etia nguti | reverse complement strand
TACGTGATCGCTAGCTACACAGCTATGTTAGCATAACATAAATAGTAAAGCTGGAGGATGAACGCTAACTTTTTTCCGATAACGTGAGGGTTCTCAGTAGTTAGGGACAAATGCAATCCCATGGCAGGATGCTGTAAACGGACCAAACTTCAGTCAGGAGAACAACTGAGATAATCCATCCACAATACGAGGTTAGTCATTAATATACTGCAACAACATGGGAATAGAGCAGCTGCGAGAAAATTCAACATTAATGAATCAATGGTACGGAAGTGGAGGAAGCAAGAAGAAGAATGAGTTGAGTAAAGTTTGACTTATCTGACTGTTTTGTTTAACTTAATGCGCCTTATAATCCGGTGCGCTTTATGTATGAAAACAGATCCATTCATCGACAGTGCGTCTTATAATCCAGTGCGCCTTATAATCCAGTGCGCTTTATGGTCCGAAAAATGCGGTATCTTGCAGTGAACCAGTAACCTTTGGTGCTGAACCTTGAGCTGGAGTGCACACTTTAGTACTTTGACCCTTCCTGTGCTGCATGCAGGGACAGTAAAGATAGCTGGTTGTTTTGAGGTTTTCCTTCCCCCACGTGATGGCGGCAAAGGTGTAATAAACACTGACCTTTTGTCACCATGATGGCTGAATTGTTACAACAGGCTAATGTTGCATACTGTGTGGATGATGTTGTGTGCAGCTGACCTTCAAGGATTTTTAGTTTTAGTGTTAATATTATTTCTATTTATTTCCTTTATTGATTAAAAAAAAAATAACTTTGTTTGCCTTGAAGTAAAACAACTCAACTACAATACACCTGGCTTTGAGCATATTTAACCTTAACCAACACACAGAGGTGATCAGGTGGAAGGATCAGGGATCCAACCACAAGTCCAGGGAATATCAGAACCTGATCCACCACTTGGGTGCCTTTTTTGAATTTCAAATGTCTTGGAAATTTTTTTTAATTGTTTTTAGCTGCAATACAGCAGCCTCAAAAGGCTGCAGGTCTTAATTTTCACCTGCAGAGTGAGACCAAGAGTCATGAGATTCAAATCGAAACTTCACAGGTCAATAAAAAATAGTGTAATTAACATTATTGCATTATTATTTAGCATTATTGTTTACTGTTAATATTGTTTATTGTTAATAAAGTATCAAAGTGATTCAGTGGCTGTACTTTCCCACTTGACATTCACACCAACAAAACAAATATTTATTTGAATTTTCTCTGTTTTCTGTTCACACATCTCATTAAAGCTTTCACAAGAAATACGAAATCACATCCGTCTTAAAGGCAACTTAAAAAAGCCCCTTATGCCTCGCAGTGTTATGTTTACATGCTTACAACTTCAGTCACCTTTCTCACTCACTATGTGTTAATAGACCTCTCTGCACTGAATCATACGTGTTATTAATCTCTGGCTTTTTTCCACAGCATGTCTTTATCCTGCAGCTTGCCACCCCTCCCTGAGCCTTGTTCTGCTGGAGGTTGCTTCCTGTTAAAAGGGAGTTTTTCCTTCCCACTGTCGCCAAAGTGCTTGCTCAGAGGGTGTCATATGATTGTTGGGTTTTTCTCTGTAAACATAAATATAAATATAAAGCCCCTTGAGGCTAACGTTGTTGTGATTTGGTGCTGTATAAATAAATTGAGTTGAATTGAATTGCAGTTTACCTTTGGTATTCACTGGCAAATGGGGACTAGTGCAATATGGAAACAACTGTGTTTGTTGTTTACAGACGTATATAAATACATTTTTTATATATATTCTGTGCTTTGTTCATTTTTATTTTATTGAGCTACTGTATCTTCTTTTGCACTGAGAGAATTGCACCTCAGTTTCGTTTTGTTTCATTGCTACAATGACAAAGATTCTGATTCTGAATATTAACCTCGTGAACTGTTGCTGCTGATGTTTGCTGCTGTTGCTCTGCTGTTCCCTGCCACATGTTGCGCGATAATGAAATTTATTAAAATCTGTTATATAAATTGTAGTATATTTTAGAACTTTTTATATTTATTTTATTATTTATTTATACTGTTATACCTGGTGTTTAGCAGAATGCTGCATATACCAAGACCTCTGAATCCATGTTTTATTCACATCATGTCAAATGTTTGAATGACATAAAAGTCAGATTCTAATGCAAAAATTAAAAAATGTTAAAATCCTTTAAAGATGTTTTCTGTATGAAGGTATTGGGTGTAGCATGATGCGAAGGGTTAATCACCTCTCCATCTTTTCCTCTTTAGCATCAACACCCAGTACCCAACAACTTCCTGTGTTGACAAAAGACAGGAAGTTGATGTGCCTGCAAGTAGAAATGATTTATAAAAGTTACTGACTCATGTAAAAATTCATGCTCATTCTGTTTCTGTCTGCTATGTAATGCTCATCTCACTCTTTTTAGCTTCTCTCCAACCAAAGAGGTTTTTAGCAGATCCAGGGGCCATAACATTTTTGCTTTTTTCTAACAAAATGTAAGAAAAATGTAAGTCGACCAATCCTGCATAAATATTCTGCAAAAAAATAAATAAAACAAATAAATCAATCTGTTTCACCTCCTTTATTGGAAATTGTACTGGTGAGGCAACAACAAGAAAACCCCCAAAAAAGGAATGGTTTAGCATGTGGGGGCCGCAGACCATTACTTTCTCCTTCTCCTCCCACTGATTCTGTGTTAGTGTCCTTGTCACATTTGGCAGCGTGAGATGGAATTCTCACCCTATATAAGTTGCACAGGTAGTCCAGATCCCCCAAGTTTGCAAACCCTTTGTGCCCTTTGTGAATCTGTCCATGAAGTACACGGACAGATTCACCTTCAAGATCCACTAGCCCCAAAAAAGCACAATGCTGCCACATCAGTACTAGAGGCTTAAAAACACAGACCAAATACAAACACCCACAACCTGTGCTGAGAAATGCGCCATAGAGTTTTGTGCAAAGTCTTTTTTACTGGGTTCCAGCCGGCATTTTCACACCCATTTTCCACAGTTACTGAGTGAAGTGAAGTTTGTTAGATTCAGAAAGTTACAGGAGGCCAATACAAAGCTTCATCAAGCTGACACTGGAAAAGTGTGTGGGGGGGTGTTAAATCAGGGTAAGGTCAATGTTGTTAGAAAGCAAAAATAACATCAACAAAAAGCAGAAATGCAAAGCTGAAGTCACACAAACTGGACACTATATACTCCTGCTACACATGAAAAAAGCTTCAGTTACAGTAAACAGAATTACTCATGCACAATAAGACTCATATTTGACATTAGGAAACTAAAAATTTCACAAGACGAGGGCCTCAGGCAGACATTCAGTCTGATTTCACTTTCTGTTTCCCTGAATTTGTGCAATTCCATTCTTCATGAACCAATCCAATTAAAGTTATTCATGTTTTTCTCCTTTTACATACAAAGTCATTATTTCGGAGTATTATAGCAAGAATGTATCAAAAGCACTAAACTGTTCTGTCAGCCATTTACACAGAACTTCTTGCATCAACTCTGTACCTGTGGTAAACCACAAGCTATATAGATGTGGCAAAAGTTTGAGCATATGTGACAGCAAAGGAAATCATATGTGTTCAGCTACAATAGATGCAACGAAATTGTCTATTACATCCCTGCACAGACTCTTTTTTGTCTTTCAGAGGAAGGGCTGGCAGAAGCATCCAAGCGCCAACTCACAAAGCTTCTGAGCTGAGGATGCATCCAGCACAACAGGGCCATGAACACACACATCAACAGCAGGATTTCTGGTTACTTTGGGGGAGACAGGAAACACTCATTTCTAGCTAAATCATTACCACAACTCAGATCAGTGCCAGCAACAGGCAGCTGATCTGGCACACCCACTCACTCGGTGCCAGACATCAAGGTTAGAAGAGTGTAAACGTGTGACACACATCAAAAAGCTCGTTGTTATTCCCCACACCAACAAATCTGTGTCACAGTATGACTGTTCAGGAAAAGTGCTCAACATAACATTTTGCTATAGATTGCTTGACTCAGTATTTCAGTGTATGATTTATGGGCCGCTCCAGAAAGAACTGCCAACTAAAAATATGCAGACACAAATGAGAAAATTATCACTTTCCCTTTGGGGGAAGAAAAATGACAAGCACAAGCCCCTGGCCTAGGGCTAACCAGTGCATAGCATGGATGTGGCTCCCCTGTTGCTCACTCCCAAGGGAGGATGAGTATCCCAACAAAATCTGCATTCCAAAACAAATTTGTGTATTTATTCTTATCTTTTTCAGACCCTTCACTGTAAATCCTAGAGGTGCTAGATGAGTAGTTTCTGAAATTCCAAAGCATTTTCTGTGGTAGAAATATTAATAATGACACCAACATTATCATCCTTCTGGCAGTCAAGGGTAGGTGCACAGTTTTGCTAAAACAAAAAGACTATCATGAGAAAATTTTGTCACTGCTCAGTGAGAAAAATACTTATGAGCCCCTGAAACGAGACCCAGGAAGTGGTTAAGGCAGGGGGTGATAGATTGTGTGAAGCAGTTAGAACAAGACAATGCTACTGATGGGACCTCATACCACAGGCTGTACCCAAGTCTGTATGGTTTAATGAAGATACATAAACAGGATGTGCCTTGAAGACCAACTGTCTGTATGATCAACTCGGTCACCTATAACATCGCAAAGTTTCTGGCTTCAATCCTCAACCCGTTGGTAGGCAGCCCTAAACACCACATCCAGAACACTTTGGTGTTTCTTGGGAAGGTGAGAAATGTCGTTATCGAGGCAGATGAATCAATGATCTTGTATGACGTTACATCTCTCTTCACTTGTGTTCCAGTCACTGAAGCGTTGGAGGTAGTTTGTAAGAGATTCCAGGATGACCCCAACCTCAGCAACAGAAACAAGGTCACACACAAAGATGGGTGAAGACTCTTAAATGTGCTGTTCAGCCTGATGACTGATGCCACCAGTTTGTGTATTCTCACGATTTTTGTTTTTCCATTCTTGCTGGCAGTGACTGTTTTTTGTTCTTGTAGTTGAATAAAAACAAACCACACAGCGATTGTTGACATCTGTCACAATTGCCTTGACCTATCTGGCAATTTTTAAAAAGTGATTTTGCTCATAATTTCATTTAATTTGCTTGTAATTTAAGCCATTAAATTGAATTAGTTTAAATTGACTTGACTGTTTTGTCCTTTGAAACTAATTAAAACTCACTTTAAAATGTAATATGGAAATCTAGAGATTTTAATTTCAACACACATATGCAAAGATAAAAAAATTTCTGCCACTTTAGAAGGGCTCCAAAAGTAAAAAGATGCATTGGTGTTTTATTTAGGCATTAAACTGAACCTCTACAGCATACATGTGCTGTTGGTGCCATCTGGAGCATTTTAATGGAATTAAATTAACATTTACATGCCACAGCAACTAGCTGTACTAGGCACCTAGCAGCACTCTGAGACACCATTATCTGCTCCAAAATTTGAGAGTACAGGAGGCGTCAAAGTACCACCAAACAGTTGTGTGAGTCTGATGGAAATTCTCGAACAACAGCAGGTAAAAAAAAACTTTGCTCAATAATTACAACAACAAAAATAATGACAGAAGTTAATGGAAGAATAAAAGTTTATTTCCACAATGTTTTTACAGCCAGAATTAGATTTACAGAAGCACGTGAGCAAAAATAAATAAATAAAAAATTTTTTTAAAAAAGGATAAATTTAAATGTTGGTATCATGAAAGACTGAAGTCAACACCGAGAATAAATTGCAAGGTTACTCCACAGGTAAGAGTAAAAAAGTAATGTATAAATATAAAGAAAAGTTATAAGAAAGGTATATTAAAAGAAGGCCTCTGGTTTAAATTAAAGGTCATTTCAAAGGAGATATTGATGATGCAGACAGGCAGCGATGCTTCACCACAGGCTTCGTGTTTCACACCTTTGTCATTTTGGCAGTGACTGGTGAAGAAACAGAGAAAAAGTGGAGCTTCAGTTTTTTTGAGCTAGTACGTTTCAGAGTTTGTGCCTGAGTCTGTGTGTTAGCAAAACTTACGATCATTGACCCAGTGAGCTTTGGGATCAGCACAAAGCGGTCCATCATTTGTGTTGAAACTAGAAATAAAAAGGAGAAAATTATAGAGATGTATGTGTTTATGTTTGTGTGTAACGCAACATGTGCAGACTTACATTATAGCCTTCACACAGGGTGATCCTGCAGCCTGCTCGCGATATGTTTCCCCCACCACGTCAGGGGTCATATTGCGGCTAGTGACCTGAACGCAGCACGGTCTTCTCCTTGTAGCATGACGAGCTGAGAGAGAGTAGGACAGAGATTTATGTATTTGTCCTGAGAAAAGTGTAATTGAACAAAAAATCTAAGTGAACTCCAGGTTTAAAACAAATGATAAAACTCCTCAAAAAAAACCCCAAAAAACATGGTTGTTGAAATGTTACTTGAAATTTTGTAAATGTGTGTTTTTATGTGTTTAACTCTGTAACCATTTTGACACTACGGAAACAAATAAGAAAATGACTTTGAATGATCAAAGTGCATTACAAATAGTAATTCAAACCAATCTGTTTCCACTAACAGATATGAAGATATTGTTATTGTTCTTCAACACTGTCTATAAACAGGAAAAGTGGGCCAACTGAGTCTTTGTAGAAGAAAATCTCACCACTTGGGGGCCATCTTGCGGCATGTCTAGATATTTATTTGGCAGTTGTGATGAATTAACTAACTTTTATTGTAACAGTGACGTGATCTGTCACAATGTAACCACTGAACAAAAGAACATACTGAAGAGATGAGTATGCTAGATGTCTAAATAGAAAATGTCTATAGAAAATCTTTGTGTCACTCTTAAAATGTTGGCAGTATTGATTAGCCAGAGGCTTGTACAAGTCAGCTGACAGTATAAATTGCATAAATAAGGTTTATCTATCGAAAAGGTGTACCATCTGATAATATTAGTCTGTGTACCAGCAGTGGGTGCAGTGCAGCTATCTGATCACGATCACTGAAACCTTTAATGCTTAGTGTATCAAATTTGATACATAAGTTTTTGTGAAGTTTTCAGACTTCTACAGTGTGATTATTTCCCCCCCAAAAACCCAAATAAATTGCACAATACATTTTTAAGTAATAGATGGCAAAAAAAGACTATAGCAAATATGATACAAATTAAAACTCTCATTATTTAGAAAATTAAATGTCAGAAAGCTCACTTCATTTTTAAAAACAGTGAAAAAAAATTCCAGCAATATTTCATTGTTCAGGCTTTAAAGGGTTAATGATATATATAACAACCAAAAGTTTAAAAAAAAATGTTGTGCTTGAAAAATAAAAAGACAACGGTTTGCATTTTCTTGAAAAACAAATTTAGACGTAACAGAGCATCTTTTTAAAGGCCATGACTAACTGATCAAATCTATCCTGGAAAACACCGTCTGCTACAGACGTCCAGTACTAGAAGGTGAGAGTGTAAAAGATGGACAGAATACAACTGATGTCAAAGTTTATATAAACCATTTTTTGTTAGTGAGTGACAGCTACATATGAAATTAATTTTTTTTTTAAATTAAAAGGACTGAGTAGTTAGGATGTGCAGTGATAGCTGTCAGTTAAATTATGTGCAAGCTAGTGAAGCTATATCCACTCCCTGTCACTCCTACTGTAAGATACACATACTGTAAGATATGTGTTTGATGTTACAGTAGGCAAACTCTACCTACTGTAACATCAAACACATATTACTCTTGTCTTCCCCCCAAAAATATGTGTCAAACATGTTTGGACGTGTCAAACATGTTTCCCTAAAGCGTAAAAATGCAGTGAAGCCTTAAATGTCTTCAATTCACGGCACAGGCATGACAGTTTGCAGAAAGTTGCAAGTTTTTCTAGATCTTGGCAACTTATTTTAACTATAAAGAGTAAAAAAAAAAATGCAAATGAAGGTTTTGTGCTTTTCTAAGTCCACCGTGATCTGTAATAATCGTGTAGTGAGGCCCACTGTTGAACTCCACTCCACTATCTCAGGGTGTAAATGTTTACTTCTTTACATTAAAAGAAAAGTCGGTTATTATGCAGCTGTGTTACTGTTTGCGCAAACTTGAGATCGACTCGGCCTAAATGTGGGCCATTGACACCTTTCAAGTAGACAAAAATAAATGCATGTGAACATGAAAGCAGGCTGAAGCAGTAGTGATGTTATTGCGAAACTAGCCTGAGATGAAAGGCTAACAGAGTCTCTGCATTGAAGTAATTCACTGCAGAGACTCAAAGGGCAAATTCAATTGAATTGAAAACAGTTACCTGCAGAGAGCTGGCAGCACAGATAGACTGAGAGCAGAAGGAGAGCGATGGAGTGGATCTTCACGGACATTTTCACTGGTGGTCTGGCTCACTGGTCAGGTTGCAACTAACACAAGTTGATCAATGTTTGGATATTTATTAGTGAGTAAAGGAACATATGCAGACAGAACTGCTGACGCGCTTCTGTGTGCCTGTGCGCCTGTCTGTGTGGTTGTGGTACATCACACCTCCGCCCCTTTTCAAGTTTGAACTTCAAATGTACCAGCTTTCCGAGAAACAGTTTCCCACATACACAAAGACGTGCAAAGACACTTAAACGTGGTCTACAGTCACATGATTGATGCTGCCAGTTTGTACATTGTCATTAGGGACCCCTGATGATATTTGTTTTTCCATTTTGACTGACAGTAAATTCCAACCCTTCCTTTTAGTTAAAATAAAAACCAAAGAAACCACAACATTTCCACGTTGACTGATTTTTTTGTCTGCTTACGAAGGTATAGTTAATCAGCAAATCCTCAAAAGCTAAACCTCCTGCTTGTAATTTAAGCCATTTAATTGAACTATATATAGTTTCCTCTTGAAATTAAACTGTTTTCCCCCTGAAAAGGGAATGATTATAGAAATCTAGAGACACTGCAACTGCTTGTTTCATCCTTCAAATATACTTTTAGCAGGCGATCAGAAAAACTAACTACACTCTGCCTCTGTTACAGTGCCTCCACATCAAAGACTCCCCGCCAAGTACCCACATTTTGTCATTGTTTATCTCTGGGTTTACAATAAAGCCTGTTAACCTTTATTGCTGTTTCTGTTTAGTATCTGCACTTGGGTCCACTTCCACGCACTGGCCTCCAGGGCCCTTTGACAAATATGGCTTGCTATATTGGACTCCTCTGTACTGAGGAGTTTCTGCTTCAGTCCTCGTAAGTGAAATTAAAATTCTATTTGTCTGTTGTCTGCTATCAGAAAACATACCACCCCATTATCCACATAACGTGAGCACTTTTTTGATTGAATGGGTCAAGGCAATAGATATAGGTCAATTTTGTTGTAATAAAATATTTTTCTGTAAGAATGACAGATATAATAATACCATTAAAAAAAACTTTATGGTATCTTACATTTTAATTTGAGGTGAGCATAAGGAGAGAATTTGTAGTAGTGGCCTCCTGATAGCACCTTCAACCATCACATCCAGCTGTTTCTTATACACAAACAGATGTTTCTGTCGTGGTTTAAATGCATTCTTATGCATCACAGCCTCAGAAGCAGGAAATTGGAGGTCATCCAGGTCTTCATATTGTTAAGACATTGGTTGGTTTATGAAACTGGAATGTGTAATCTGACTTCATAGATAGATAAAACTAGGTATCGTCTGCATAGCAATGAAAATGTATGCTATGCTTTGTCATAAGACTATAAGAGAAGCAAGTATAATATACATTGAATTAGTCCTAGCACAGAACCAGCTGGAGGCTTCAAATAATATGGGGATGTCAGAGAGGCTAAGTACATCTATTATATGCCATCTTTAGCAAAGTGTAAAAGCCAGTAAAGTCCTGGCTTTGTCTGTTGTCAGTAGCCATACTTAGCAGACTTCTAGTTTCATTCCAGGCTGTGCCAAACACAATATATGCAGTTACATAATTAATTAAAACTCACCAATCAGGATGTTGTATTTAAATGGGACATTTTACAGGATGCTAGTAAAGCTGACATCTATCATGAACAACCCACATTACCCTCTGCATGAATCTGTGAGCGCGCTGTGGCAGCTCCTTTAGTCAGAGACTGAAACAACCTCGCTGCAGAAAGGAGCGCTTTCGCAGTTCATTCATCCTGACAGCAGTTACACTCTATAACTCCTCAATCATGATGTCATGAGTCACTTGGACATTGTGGTCATCCACAGTTACCACCACATGCATAATGCATCTTACATATGTATGGCAGGTGCATAAATATACATGTTGCAAGTGCAACCTGATAGAGACTCAGTATTGAAATCAAGACTTGAGGTCTGTTATTTGACAATAGGCTCTAAGAATACAATAGTTTTCAGCTAGAAGACAGCAAACCTTGTGATTGCTCAGACTTTAGAGTCATGCAATAGGTCTGGAAAAGAAGCGTGACCAAAAAGGACTGACAAAAACCAAAAATGACAGTGGTACTGTACCATATTTAAAGACTGGTCGACACATGAGTGAAAAGGGTTACCACTTCCTAGTTTGACAGGGCTTCAGGACCCACATGACTTATGATACAGAGAAAAGAAATGACTGGGCTCTGAATCAGCAAACGGATGTCAGCATTTAGTAGAAAGAAAAAACTGTTAGGCGGCCCACAACTAACCAGGAACTCCTACAGACAGTTTGAGTACAGAAATACACTAATAAATGAAGAGGTAGTGTCATATTGTAATAATGAATCAGAATCAGAATCAGAATACTTTATTGCTCCCTAGGGGAAATTATTTTTCGTTACAGTGCTCCATTATAAACAAACAATAAAAAGACAGACAATCAACAACTAAGAATAGCACCATATATACATGCATATATATACATAAAGTCACTTATTAATAAATAGCTGAAAGGGAAGAACATGTCCAAAAAGGGTGTAGCTATTGCAGTATACAGTGTGTTAAGTGGATGAGTTGTACAGGGAGATGGCCACAGGCAGGAATGATTTCCTGTG